>JXXB01038073.1:0-13040 GCA_000956275.1 Anopheles koliensis | reverse complement strand
TTATCTTCTCTTTATCCCTCTATTCTCTCTATTTCTCCCGAGGTCTTTTGTGTTTCTTCAAATGTAATTCATTCTGCTGCTGATGCTGTTGATGCTGCTGCAACTACCACCGCGGCTGGCCTGTAGTGCAAGGGGAAAGAGCGTGGTGGTCGTTCGGTTGAGAGGATGATAATCATAATAATAATTATAACTGCTGATCCGAAACGAGCTGGTGTTCAGCAACATCCCGATTTCTGCTCCACGTTACGTCCCTTGTCGATCTTCACAGCACTTGGCGGATCGGCGGCACTGGACGGTGGTCCTACGCGATTCTTGATTTCGGCCGCCATGGTCATGAATGCCTGCTCTACGTTAGTGGCATTTTTCGCTGACGTCTCGAGGAATGGAATGCCCAACTGATTCGCCAATTCCTGTAAGCATAAGTAAATTAATGAGTAAGATGATAGGAATTTAATTTAAGAAACATCGATGACAAATTTAATCACAAACGTTGAACACGTTGCAGAAGATGCGTAGTGTACTTACCATCGCCGTTGTAGTGTCGACGCGTTTCTTCGTCTGCAGATCACATTTGTTACCCACTAGCAGTTTGTTCACGTTGTCGCAAGCGTAACGCTCGATTTCTTCCAGCCATTGCTTTACGTTCTCAAACGAATCGTGATCGGTACAGTCATAAACTACGATGATGCCATGTGCTCCGCGGTAGTAGGATGACGTTATCGTGCGGAAGCGTTCCTGTCCGGCGGTATCCCACTAGAAAAAGAAGCAGAACGTAAACAAAAACTCTTTTCTGATAACTTACTACAGCGAAACGAAACTCACAATCTGCAGTTTAATTGTTTTTCCATCCAGATCTATGGTTCGAATTTTCTGTAAACCAAAAATAAATCGAAATAAAATTATTCGATTGGTCGCAAGATAAGTTATTATTTGTTTTAGGATAATACTCACAAAATCTACACCAATTGTGCTGATGTAACTTTCCGTATATGTATCGTCCTTTGGAAGTGAGATAAAACAATATAAACTTATTAAACCGCTCCAGGAAGATTTATGTCAACGCGTCTTGAATCTGATACTCACGGCAAATCTTAGCAGCAAGCATGATTTTCCTACACCAGAATCACCGATCAGCAGCAACTTAAACAAGTAATCGCTGCAAATCGAAAGAGATGAACATGCAAGAAATAAATGGTTTGTCAAAAACAATGATTACGAGCCCCATTAGATACGCAACATATCTGGTAAAGTAGTGCTTAAAAAAATACTCAGCAAAAACATTCCCAGTATTATGTGAACGTTTACCAAACGCCACCTCCCATATTGCGCCGTGACACATACAAGATTTAAAAGTTTAAAGTCCAGCTTCAACGTATGCGTTTGTTCTGCAGACTAATAAAATCTTCTGAACATTTTTAAACAAATTTCGTTAGCTGATTTGATCAATGTGTCATTACTTCAATGGATCTTCGTGCTAGTTAAGACATGACACACTCATATCTCACAGGCTCCTCAACTAGCATACGCATCGAGAACTCTGGAGCAGTATGACTCATTCATATGGGGCAATATGATTATAGCCGACTAGAAGCTTTTGAAAGAATTTTGTTACTATCGGCGAACAAACATCTTACTGTCAGCTTTGTGTTTGATAGGAACATAATTTGCTTTTCTCGATAGAAACAATAAATATTTTTCGCGATCGCTTACTAACGAATAATGGGCGTAAATGTATGTTGTTCTAGGTTCCCCCTTCGAGCCTGTGAGGGGTGGATTGAACAGTGTCAAGAACAGGGAGTGTATGTATGTATGTGTTTGTTGTTTACTTCAATGCAATCGTTCTCTCTCTCTCTGTCGTATGGAACATTCCACCTCGACTGGACCCTTTGGATGCTTAAACAAACAAATCACATTCGATCTTTGCTGAGATTCGTCTCAAAGCACGTCTATTCCCACAGGTTTAAGGGATTAGGATAAAGCGCACCGTCCTTTTCAGACGTGCACTGGTGCTCACTATCACAGCGAATTAAAATCGATGAGCGAGCGATCCACCTTTCTTCCATCTCTTTCTGGCATATGCTCGTCAGGGTGCGGGTGCCGCCGTCGATGACGATGGCAATGGCGACGGCGGCGGCGGTGGCAGCAACGACGAAAGCTCTACGTCGTCGTCGACGTCGTTTCGATAGGGTGCGGGCGAGGGGTGAGATGAGGAATGGTAGTTGTGCGTGTTTGTGTGTGTTTGTGTGTGTAGTTTAGAAAATGCCCACAGCGGAATATCTTCGTCATCATCGTTACCGTTGGCTCTTATCGCCGAGAGAAGTATTAAAAATCCTGTACTTTCGTTAACGAGACGTTCTGAGCGATTCTCAGCCACCTTATGGGCAGTTCGGGAATTAACAGCAGCGGAAGTAGTTCTTTGTTCCCTTTCTGCTGCAGTCGCGGCTCTCCTTCGAACGCCCAGCAACTGTGAATGTACACTGTCCCCAATTGCAGCACCATTGACGCAGTAGCAACGTTCCTTTCTTGCATTTCAGCGAAAACGGCGAAGCACAGTATTATATTCCCTCCCACTCTCAACCATACTCAGTGCTGGCCACTTACTATTCGGGACTCATGGTCGTCGTTCGGGGGAAAAATGTTTCCTTCACTCAGTTCCTGGGTATTGACTGCGCGCGGGCACGGGTTGCTTCGATTTGCAGTGCCGAATTTCTTTCCAGCGCACCAAATTAACACGGGTCGGAAGTCGCTGACGAATGTGGGTTTCACAGCGCCTTTGTACTTGCGATTGCGAGAGCGATGCCGGGCGGTAGCGTTTCTACCACAACTTGGAATTCACTTTAAAGTGTCCACTTTTTCACGCACTCGGGGAAAGAGGAAACCACGAACAAGAATTGAATTGCTATGAAAATGTACAACACTTCCAACTTTTCTGGTTTCTTTCTTTCCTTGCGCGGCACTGACACATCATCCTCATCGAAGACGTCACTTTTTGGCAAGGTTTGTACAGACGAGAAATACTGGAAGCAGTTCAGATGTTGCGAAAGATGTAAGTAAAAAATTACTCGCTTTGAATTTATTTACGGGAAAGTAGGTTTCTAATTCTATTTAATAATCTTTTCCACATTTTTTTAATGGGTCTTATCATAAAAAGGGAAATGCTATCATTGATTTAGAAAAACCTTGATAAAGCTTTGACGCAAGCGAAAGCTCTAAGTTGTCAACAAATGAAAACAGGCTGGAGATCGCTTGCGTGATTACACTAATAAACTGTGGGAATTGGAAGAAAAGTGATTAAGCATTAAATCTAACTTTCCAAAATGCTTTCGCAATACGTGGAGGAGTTGGAGCAGGTACCGCAGTGGAGAAATACAAAGGCCATCGAGAATTATAAAACGATGTTCTCTTTGCAGGATCCATTCGAAGTAGAGGAATTCATCGAACGATTGTGCTGGCGAACAAACAATGAAATCGGCTCCGATCAGTTCGATCCGGATCTGCTATACGAAACGTTCGTCGAAACAATTAAAGACATGAAGATTCTGCAGGAGCGTCAGCAACGTAAATGCGATAAACTGGAGGAAGCGTTAAAAGAAGAGCAGACAATTTTCGTGAAAGCGATAGATAAGTTTGTTGGTAAACACCAGGTGTCGGTCGATTACTTTCATCAGCTGGATGAAAAGATCAATTCGGTCGCAGGGAAGGTAATTCATCTGGGCGAACAGCTCCAGAATGTGAATATGCCCCGAAGCCGTTCGGTCGAGGCGCAGCTGCTGTTAAACCACATGACGGAGTTTTTGACGCCGGGACCGATTGTGAATGATATTTACAGCGATAAGAGCAAACTGTACGAAGCGGCCGACATTATTCAGAAGCTGTTTCAGATTTCGCAGGACCTACCAGCTCAACGATTTGCAAATGCGAAGAAAAAGATCGAATCGAAGTATGACGATGTGGAGATGCAGTTGATAGAAGAATTTGCCACCGCGCAAAAGATGGAAAATATCGAGCGCATGAAAGAGTTGTCCGACATACTGTCTCAGTTCAAGGGTTATACGCAGGTTATCGATGTGTACATCGAGCAGAGCCAAGCCACAACGTACGGCGGCCGGGATGTGTTTGAAGGTATTGTACCACTCTGCCACAAGCACTACAAAATCATTCAGCAGGTGTTTAGCGCACCGGACAAGGTGATTAGCAAATTTATCCTGAACATCTACCAGTTGAAGATTAATCAGTTTGTGCAGACGAAACTGGATGATAGGAAGGATGAGAACAAGTATTTGAAAACGCTATCGGAGCTGTACTCGCGCACTATGAAGCTGAGTGCAGAATTGCAGGAATTTTTCAAGGGCTCGGAAGATGATCTGCTGCAGAAGCTTACGGCAAACATATTCGATCGACATCTGGCCACGTACATCGAGGTCGAGAGCCGAACGCTGGATGGAAAGTGTCTAGTGGAGCTGAAAAAGTTCTACGAGAACAAAAATCACCAGAAAAAGCAGATCGAACGTTTCCAGGAGCTTCGGCGTGATATGCAGGCACTGATCGGCAGCAGAGCCAACATAAACATCGCCCAAATAGAAGACTACGGTGGTGAGACATTCCTCTCGGAGGAGCTAGCGATCAATCTGCTGCAACAATCCTCCCATGCAGTTGAACGGTGTTGCTTATTGTCAAAGGAGACCGATCTGCCACGAAACATTCTCAAACTAACCGACATTCTGTTGCGCTATCTGCTTCACGACCATTGTGACTACGCGCTCGATCTCGGGTTGCAAGCAATCCCTATCGCCGAATGCAAGAGCGTACCGCAGATATACTTTTTCGATGTCGCACAAAAATGCAATGCCATCGTCCATCTGCTAGAGAAGACGTACAACGGTAGCGTGATTCCGAACGTAATTGGAACGCCGCAATACACGGATTGCATTCAGAAAAAACGCTCGTACCTGGAGACGGTCGAAAACAAGATCGAAACAGGGCTGGAACGAACGTTGAATGCCATTTTCGGTTGGGTGAAAACGTATCTGTCGAATGAGCAGAAAAAGTCCGACTTCAAACCGGACACGGACGTCGATACCGTTGCGTCCAATGCGTGCTTGGCGGTGGTGCAGTACCTCAATCCACTGATTGGACTCATCCAGAAAACGATTGACGGTGAAAATTTGGCGGCGGTACTGACTGAGTTTGGCATTCGCTACCATCGGGTGATTTTTGAACATCTACAACAATTTCAGTACAACACGGCCGGAGCGATGTGCGCCATTTGCAATGTGAATGAGTACCGGAAAAGCGCACGTGTTCTACAGAGCCCGCTGGTGACACAGTTGTTCGATGTGCTGCATGCGCTGTGCAATTTGCTGCTGGTGAAGCACGAAAACCTGCAGGAGGTATGCGGTGGCGAAACGCTCAACTATCTCGACAAATCGGTAGTGATGAACTTCATTCAACTGCGTAGCGATTACAAAACGATTAAAATATCCAACTCCTTGAAGGGCATTTCGGACCAGAGGATGGTATAGGACGTACCGAATAAATGTATTAACCGCTATATATTCACTCACTAATAAATTAAGAAACATTATTTATCCATTAAAGACAAAAAATCAGTATTAGAATTTAGTGGTGATATGATCAGGTGCACGGAGCCATATTTACCATCTGTGTAAAAGTACCAAGAACATATTATTCAAATAACGATTCTAAAGATTAACCAGTTCTGAATCTTGCAGGAAACGATAGCATTAATCCGTAAAGCTTATATTCCTCCTTACGACTACTTGTATTTGTTCTAAGGGTTATCGCATTTGGGGATCTTTGTACATCGTATTTTACTTTTTCATGATTACCAACACATCACTGGTACATTCACCCTTATTTACTTATAGTTTGAGACAATGGAATATGCCTGTTTGCTCGCAAGCTTTTTGATGTTGACAAAAGAAATACGCGGAAACCCCACTCCTGACTTGGCAACCAATCGTTAATTCTGGGAAATACCTTTCTAATATGGAGGTTCACCGAATGAATGAAGCTGTGTACGTGAAACCGGAACTCCACACGAGTTAATTTGCACTTATGGAAATTTTATTTTATTAAACCAAAAGAATCGTTCCGCCCATTCGACCATCGCATTCATGCAACGATCGTGTCTTTAATCCAGTCGACGTATTGGTCGACTTTCGTGTAAACGCCCGGCCAACCGGCTTGCCCGCACGGTGTCGGCCCGAATGACACGAGCCCGATCAAGTACCAGTGTTGTATACCGCCGGACGTATAAATGCCCGTCATCGGACCGCCGGAATCACCCTGGCAGGAATCTTTGCCCGCCTCGCCACCAGCACAGAGTTGTGTTGGGCGTAACTGTACCAGCTCGCGTTGGTACACCATATTGCACGCATCGAGTGACACACCGTCCACCGCCACTTTCTGCTTCACGTTGCTATAGCGTGCGGTGGCTGTACGACCCCAACCAGCCACCTGCATTCGGAACCCAACATAATCGCGCGTCTTCAGCTCGGGCTGCAACGGTAGACATATCGGCTTGATAAAGTCTGAGAACGGCACGGAAGTCTCCAGTCGCAGCAACGCGATGTCGTTGTATTGTTCAGCGGACGTGGGCACGTACTCGGGATGAGGGATTTTTCCAACGATCGGTACATCGATGGGTGGAGGTGAGCAATCAACGTCATCCCCCAGTCCTTCACAATCCTGCGTAGTGGAAGTGTCCCACTCACCGAGACGTACCTCGGCACTGTTGGTTGACAAAGCAAAATAATAAGACTAACATGTTCACATAAGGTTGATAAGGTTGAGAAATTGATAGTTTAGTCTTCTTGTAAGCTACGAATGGTTAGAACAGAAAAGGTATCCAATTGGTATATTTCTCATATGAAAGTTGATTATGTTCTATTTACTCATTATACTGTAACATGATGTATGATTAGTAATGTACTAACAGTACAATATTTGTTAATTTAAATAATTTTCAATCAATTTATAAAACCACCGAAAGCCCGTTTTCAACTTCAAAGTCAAACGATTGACTTTGAAAATGAAGAATTGACGAAAGACCGACGATACAAATTATTATACACATGAAAAGCAAATTTAGAAGAGGTAAAAAGAAGCAAAAACTCACAGATTCCATGTAGTCGGAATATCTTTTCCGTTGACGCAGTGCGAAGCCGTAAGGACGTACCGATCGTTAATGAGCACACCGCCACAGTGAAACCCGAAAACGTTGTTTGCTAGCGCGAGACGGCAAAGAAAAAAGAACGATCGAAAGGTAAATAACAAGCACAGGCGTTAAATAGCAAGCACCGGCATCTGGAGGCGATGATTTGGTGCTGAACGGGGTTGATGTTAACGTACGTTTCGCGTATTTTAACAGCGCAATCCAGGGAAACTCGTCGATGCGCGTATTCACACCACCGAAGATGCGATCACTCGTCTGTACACCACACTGTCCTGGTACCGGTAATAGCCCGGTGCCCAAACGCACCGGTGTCTCTAGTCCATCTGGGCAGCAGACCAGCGGATGATTATTCTCCTTCGACCAACCGCACTGTGACCGCTGGAGATACATACGGTCCGCCTCTAACAGCGGCTTTTTCTTGATCAGCGTTAGCAGACTGTTGCAGTTACGAAGCAGAATACACTCTCCGGGACTGTTGTCGGGCATACTACAATGTTCTGCCAAATATTGGGAACGGAATTGTGAAGCGTTAGCGATTGTTGTGCTTTGCGCCCCGCGTCACGTCTAATTCATTGTCCGTAATAATCGGGGTCGACCGGGGTGCCATCGATCTTAGGTGATAACTTCGTGTCAAGCATACTTACGACCAGCACTGGAGCCTAGAAACACTAGCACCAGAAGCGGTACCAACTCTAACCGACGTTGCCTCAGCGGACAGCGATTGACAGCGCTCATGATCGCTTCAGATCCGGCGACACTACCGTATGGGATGCGACTCGTTGCGAAGGGAGCAAGTGACTAATCTCGCGTGCTATGACGATGAACCTGAGGCCTGCGATGCTCCTTCCAAGCGCCCGAGATTCTCGCGCGAGAGCGCAATGATTAGATGCGAGCGTAAATGGTTGCGAGTGGGAAGGAGAATCTTTGAAAGGCAATTGCATGTGTGGTTTTTGATTCCACGTTCTCAGTGCGTTTCGGTGGCTATTGATCAACCAGTTGCTTGCGGGTTTGCGAGAATTGCCGCCCAGGCAGAGGAAAACACAACCGCACGGAAATTCCAGTGCTAAGTGAAACTTGCGCCTCCCGTGCTCACAAAACGATCTGATTGAGAGGCTCTTCTGTGTGTCGTTTCTCTCTGATGAGATTGCTTTGTTAGTTTGTTTTTGTTGCATTTTTATTGACCCTAGAACAACTCGAGACTTGGTTAAGGGTTAAGGGTTTTACAGATCGCAGAACTAAGATCTAGTTTTGAATAAACCAAATTTGTGAGAAAACCTAAGACGCAAGCGATGCACAACGGGTGTAGTTTGAGCAGGAATCGAAAAAAGCGATCACAAACGAAAAGAGGATGAATCGCAGCAATAAATGAAGCCTCACGGTTGGGTTTTGAGCCGTTTTGTTTACTATGTACCGGTTTTAGGTGATAAAACAGGTTTTCTGCATTTGTCCTCCCCCCCGTAAGGTGGTAGTCCAATAGGATCCCCGACGAACGTCAACAGAATCTCCGAAAACGCGCGTTGCTATCACGATCGCCACTGTTTTGCGGTTGGGCGCAGGCGAAGGTCACCCGATGCTCTTGTAGATTATGGTTGGAGGAAACCGACAGACACATAACACAAACCGCGATTGCGTTACGAGCCTTCGTTTTCGATTCACTGATTGCGATCGCGTAATCCGATGCCTGTAGCGCCCTCTGTCGGCGTGTAGTTGACTTGCAAGAGACGCGAAAAGATTGCATGCAACTTTTTTTTTTTACTTAAATGGTCAAGCTTCAAGCTTCATGCTTGCTGTAAATAGTATTTTTATAAACTTTCTTTCATATGTTCACAGGTTTTTTTTTTTCAGATTGTACCATCGAATTGTTAGAAAACGATAGAATACCGTTGTTTCAAGGAGTTGACGAAAAAAGAAATTTTGGATTGACCTTACGATTCGATGCAAATCAGCTAAAAGCGATGGAAGGTCTCTAATGCAAGACAGCACTGTATCGCAGCAGGGAAACAAAGAAAACAACGCAACCGGTGTCACACTACTCAGTCATGGATTGTATTTCAATTTCACTAGCTTGGAATCCCCGTAGAACAGTAAAAAAGCATTATGCTTCGCTTATAAAGCTAACAAGACAAAAGAAACACACAGCTGGCTGCTATTGTCTTGCGAATGTTTTACACCTGCAGCTCCCCTGACCCCGCAGCGTATCGCTGCCGGATGCGACTATCGCATAATGTTGCTCAATATCCAATCGATGTACGACGAAATGCGCGTATACACGCCTGGAAAGTTGGAAACACCGCACGTGCGCGGTCCAAACGACACCAAACCGAGCAGCACGAACCGATCGCGGGACGAGATGGCTTCGTTCATCAGCGGTCCACCAGAATCACCTTGGCAGGCGTCCCGGTTCTCCTGGCCCTGGGCACACATCTGATTCCCGGACACGATGATGGGATTGCGCGAGTTGACGCTGTACCGGGCATAGGCGTTGGCACAACCAGCTGTGTCCACTATCGGCAAACGCAACCACTGCAATGTAGGACTCGGGACGTTGCTTCCTGCAATGGAATAAAAACACGTAAGCGTTTCGGTTTTTAAATGAGGACATCTAATTTCGGTTTGCGACTTACGATTGCTGGTCGAACCCCAGCCAGCGATGATGCCCATCTGGCCGGTAAGGTTCAGAGCGTACGGTGCGTACTGATCCGTTGGCAGACACAGCGGACTGATGATGTTGTACGTTTCCGTGGTCTCGCGCAGCTTGATCAGTGCAATATCGTTGGCATACTTCGGTATATCGTAACTCTCGTGTGGAAGAATACGTTCAATTGCAAAGTCCTGGAACCGGGCGCTGCATCTTGTGTCCGTTACGGCGTTGCATTCCAGGTCACCTAAACGAATGCTGACTCTGTTGAAATAAAAAAAAAGATCAAATTAATGTTTGAAAAGCCCCATACGTACTCTTCGTATATTCCACCGCGATACGTACAGCTCAAGTTCATCGATGAGATTCGTAACGCAATGAGCCACCGTGATCACGTGACGGTTGGTAATGAGAGATCCTGCACAACGATACGTCACTCGTCCGGAAGCTGTTAGGGATGGTTGAAGGCAGTATTAGTATTCAGACACCCATGTAGACTAAAGAGTGCCATTAAACCCATCTAGCGATGGCTCTTACTTCGATTCCGGTAAGCTAAACGTGCCATCCAAGGAAACTGTCCCGGTACCTCTGCTTCACCCCCGATAATTCTCGTATTGACTGAAAGACCACAGAGCGGAGCATTGATCATGGGCTGATCAGGAACCACCGTTGGTAGCACGGTCGTCACTGGGTCCGTCGTCGTCGCGGGTACTTCTGTAGTCACAGGCACCATCGTCGTTGTCTCTGAGAGTCGGTTAGTTCCCAAAACGACTGTCGGCCGTTTCGTAGTTCTCATAATAGGAGCCACGTAAGGTTTCGGCGGTCGTGATGGCATTTCCACGGAGTTCGGATAAATCTCCGGTGGACAATTTTTCATCGTCTTAGGATCCTCGAAGTGCACGATCGTGTTGCTGTTTTGTTGCCTTTGTCTTTCAGCACTGGATGTAGCCGAGACACCGGTACGCTTCCCGTCTCCCGACGTCAGCGGTATGTACTTGAAGCGCTCCTTCGACCAGTGATGTCCGGTGTCCGATTTTCGGTTCGTGTAGCCTTCGTCCCACCCGATGGCGGAATGTGAATCGTTTTCCTCCGACGAGTGATCACCCTGTATGGTGTCGCGCAACCAGCCGTCGTCCAGCGGACAGCAAATGTTTGGCTCATTATCCGTACCATAGCCGCAGGCCAATTCTTTTAGCTTCGCGTTAAAGCTACCGTAGCTCGATTTGGGGTTTCTGAGCATTTCCAATATGCGTGTGCAGTAGCGAAGCTTCGTGCAGCGACAGTTGATCGTACCGGACGACGCCGGTGAACTATCCGACACCGTGCGGTGATGTTCGACGCGCTGATTATACTGATATACCTGCGGTCCCGCCGAATATCCATCGTGCTCGTAATAGTTGCCCCAAGGCGTAGCGAACACTGCAAAGGAAATAAGGGAACAAAAGTTATATGGACAAATTGGAACAGGGCTCATCCGGGCGCAACAAGTCGAAATGGTATTTCTTTCACGCGCTACGTTCCATATCCGGGCGGTTTGGTACATTTGGGGTTCGCTTAATCGGCCCTTTTTGCAAGGGGCAACATTTTCGGGGCTCCGCATTGACGTAAGCGTCAATCGTCTTGTGCGCGGTGAGCAAATCGTCGAGACTAGTATGAAACTTTTGCATCGAACTCAAACTGCCTCGTGGTGGTAACATGCCGGTCGAACGTATGCGAAGCCGAACGGTCAAGGTAACAACCAAACTGAAGGGCAAGCGAGTTTGCCCAAGAAATCAAGAGTTCGCCGTTATGCATGAATTCGGCTGATGTAAATCATTTCCCTTTTTTGTAGCTACGTCTTACTATGTCTAGGTGCAGCTTAATCGAACGATTTTCGATTTTTCTAACAAAGCAGAGAGATTAACAAAAAATTGGAATTATTACACTTCAAACATCAGCCTTGAGACATTTGCAATTCTGTGCGTCAAACAAAAAAGAAGAACATAAAACAGGTCCTCTGAGCGACCAACGAGCCAGAGAGTTGTCATTGTCATAATTTTCGATTCCTTCTAATCATAAAATGTTGAACCACCTGTCGACTTGGGTTAGCTAAAGCATCTCGTTTGAAAGTAGTTGTGTCTGGAGCAAGGACGGAAATGAAACGAGTTCAGCATTCTGAAACATAGCAACAATTTGTCTTGATCTTGATAAAACATCGTTGGCGACCGTTTTCAGAACTGATCTACACTAACTAATCATCGAATGGGAAGGGTTGAAACCAACTGATGATGTGGTCTATGGTGAAACAGGGTTTAGATGTTCGTTTCACCGCAAAATCATACTGTTGCTAGGTAACCTTCTGAGAAAAGGCGACTGAAAGTATTGACCTAGAACGTGCACCGTTCTTTATTCTATTTCAATTATTAGCTCCCTAAATCATGACACAAGAATACCATCTAAATCTATCAGTAAATTTTGTTTTGAAATAACACCGGAAATGAAGCCACAGGTCAGCGGAATGAATCACAGATTTTTGATTTCTTTTGTGGGTTTTTCTAAAGACATACGATTTCGGCTGAATTAATCGTCAGTCGATGCACCCGCTGAATAGCACAGTTTGTTTAATTTATGCTAACAAAATTCTACGTTTAATATGCTTGATGTGATGATTCACACACTCCATTTTGGATAGTATCATTTCATAACATCATTTGGGGGTTCGTCGCTTCCCGTTTGCGTTCGCTTGGCGCGCAAGTCTTTTGATGACAAATCTCGATATGGCTGCGATAACGCGATTGCCGTAACCACAACACGGTAGAAGCGTTTTGTAGTTGCTTTACCGGGTCACTGTTGCGTTAGGACGCATGGCCGTGGGCGTACCTCGACGCAACATTACGGCAATCATCTTTTCTCGGTCCGAATAATGCACGAGATCACTCAAGCGCGTGACGATCAGCTTGTGCCGCAAACGATGAACCGGCTGCGTACAACGAACGCACATCGTTTCACTTTCATTCACCGGTTGCACGCTTAATGTGCACGTGCATTAGAATTTGGACTCACCATTGGTTAGAATCGATAACGTAAGCACTAGTACTGCCACACTGGAACGAGTAGGGATTCTATACAACATGTTCTTCAGGAGGCCGCTTATTGATATTGAAATAAATATAAACACACGCTACGCTGGTCGATCCGAAAAAACTCCGTTCAAATCTCACTGCT
>JXXB01038013.1:0-16511 GCA_000956275.1 Anopheles koliensis | reverse complement strand
GTGTGTGTTTGGATGGGTACGAGTAGTACATGTTGTGTGCCCGCCAATCTTGCCAAACACATCCGCACGACCCCCCGCCGTCCGTCCATCGTCCTCTTCTCAGAAGCTCATCGCTTTCGAACTCGAATCCGATTGCGGGTGGGGTTTGTGTGTGAGTGTTGCTCGTTCATGGCATGCTTTGGTAGATTTCGTTCTAGCATGCCCGGTTAACCATCCTCCTGCTGGCGGGGGGTGGAGGGTGGGAAAAGCTTTCAAACAGCAGCTTGCCGTCGTGGCCTGCGTCCCATTCCACGGCCGAGCGGGAGTGAAGAGAAGGCAAAGGTGGTGACTATGTGTGTGTGTTATTTAGTTTCGTATGTCATTATTCGGTTTGCAATGCATTTCTATCTGCACACATGAATAATACATCGGGCTCGCGCACTGCCCTGGCCACTGCTGGTCAAGCCAATCCGGAGCGGACCGGAGAGCTGGCTGGTCGCTGAAATGCGGGACACAGGGCGCCAATGCTGGCTGCTGCGCTTTTCTAGAGCCCCTCACTAGCTGGCGTGCTGGGGGAATGGTCGCGGAACCCCTCCATTCTAGCAGTCAGCCGCCGAAAGAGCGCAGAGTCATCGCCACCACCACCACCACCATTTGCTCCACCAAACATGCCGAAGAGAGCGCGAACGGTGTGCGCGCTCCTGGAGCTGTCAGTAGAGCAGGATGCAGGTGTATCTTGCATCTCTTGCATCCCAACGCGCGGCACAGCAAGCGACGAAAGCCAGAGAGTGGAGATAGCTTCTGCGTGGATCCGTGGAGAGTACGGCTGCGTCTGCGAGAATCTTTGCGGCTTCAGCAACAGTAACGGCAGCAGCACCCCTTGCAGACCCAGCAGCGCTGGAGGGGATGAGGCATATCCAACACACACGAATGCTTCTTCTGGAAGCATCATCTTTCGTCAGGCGGTGGATATTTGGAACCACCGTCGGGAGAGAGCGTTCGTTCGTTCTTGAGAGCTGCCTGGCTGGCTGCTGCTTTGTACGTACGTGTACCTTAAAATTATCCTTCACGCACGGCAGCGTCTTGTAATGTCCACGGGGCTGTTCCTCCACTAATCAGCGGGTTTCGCAGCGGATGGCTCAAACTGACCGCATCGAACGAAAAAAAAAGGTACAATTTCACGCACGTTACTCGAACCAAACGATGGAGAGTACGCAAACGGATCGGAATAATGCATCGCTTGCAATTAAAACCCTACCGAACGCGCCGTATTGTTTAGCGCTCTTTTCATACATAACTCTGCCGAGTGGGATGGAGAGCAGAGCCAGAGCACACGGTACATAAATAAATAAATCAGCTCATTTCGCAATGCATCACGGCAAACAACCCACCCGGGACAGGGGTAGCGCGCAGGAAGTGAGAAGTGAGTCAGAATATTTCCTGTCTGTTGTTGTTTTATGCACGATTCTGATACATTTTTCGCTTCGAAATTTTGCATCCGTAACTTGCTTACTTTCACTTTGCGACTCGAATATCGGCCATATGTCTTCATGTGTTATGAATCAAACAAGGCCTACTGTGCTAAATAATACTCTCGGTAAAATCCCGTGCATATACGTCACGCTGACTCAAATTGGATTGGACGTGCTTCGTGACGCTTCTCGGCGCTTTTACTCTTCCTCCCTCCGGGTAATCGCGCGGTTCCTGTGGGAACGTGAGGAAATGAGTTTGTTCACCTTGACCGGAGACGGTTCTGGTGCGTCAGGCAGCCTTGGTTCATCCCAGGATGTGCGCGGGATGAGCATATATGAGCGCTCGTACAACACATACACACATACACACACGCACACACCCTTTGACTGGGTGGAGTGAACTACCGCAAGCTCCTACCGGGGACTTTGCAACATTGGCTAATCCACACCCCAAGCACGCATGTGAAAGCCATCAACGAAGGCCTGGTGAGGGACGTTCTCAATGGGCCATTTTCACTGACGCCAGTGCACAGTTTCGAGGCGGATTGGTCGCGAGAGCCGCTGGTGAGTGAGCTTACGCCACCCTTTTAGTACAGCATTTCACAGCAGAGGTACCATCGATGGAAAGAACCACCGGCGCAGGCGGTCGCAGCCAGCCGTGGCGGCGTACTTCTTCCTCGGAACGACCGAACCACTGCATACACATACAAGCACCAACAAGAACACACACACAAACACAAAACCTCCCAGCACTGGTTTTCACGGGGGTACCGATGGTAGGGCAAGACCGTGAGGCTGCTTACGATTTCAAATCTACGTTCCACAAACATTTGGCGAACATATTTTCGATGCGAAACCTTTCGTTCTTCTCACAGATTACCGTAACTTAACGATTTGACAAGCACAATACCGATGATACCATACGCACAAACACACGCACACACAACTCGGGAGGAATCTTCAGCGAAACCGAGCAGCCACGGGCACACATACACACGTACACAGTGCAACTTGGAATCTTCTTGGAAACGATTTTACCTGCCTTTCCGCAGAGTGGTGCGGCTTGGGAAAACACACTTTTCACTGTGCTCGACGGCTGGTTGGACAGTTTCTCTTCCCGTTTTCGTACCCTAGCACATGTTTCCAGCACTATTTCAGTACGATTTCACCGTTTTTCATTCTACACCTTCTCGCGGCAGCCATTAAAACGGAACGGCGTTTTCATTACTTTTTTTTCTCTCACTTGATTACGCCTTCTCTTTTGCGCTTTCTGCTATCTCCCTCTGGCGTATGGTATAAACCACTGTTGTTTACAAATGTATTAGACCAGTGTGACAGATCTGACTAGACTGTACTAAAATTCTTGATGGTCTAAACATCACATTTGAACTAGACGTTTTTCTACGACTCGTGGGAGTAAAAGCTTTCACTTGCTCTTTATTTTCTTTTCTCACAAACATAATAAATGGACTCATGAACTATAAAACGTTTGCTGTAACCTCATGATCACCGTAAATCACAAAGTATGCAATGTTCCAAACAGTGAGTTCTTTACCTTTCATACGAGTTTGCCATCCCTGCGCAATGTTAAATCATCTGTCAAAATATTGATTGTCAAAAGCAGTAACCAAAACTCCGAAAACCATAAGAAAACTAATGTAGGTGAAAATATCTCTCGCCTGCAAAACAAACCTTTTTTCCCACTACATTCCATTCGCTCTGGTCCATTTTGCAGCACCACTGGTAGCGCACACGGGGCTCCTGGAACAGGATGGGTAACTACGTGTCGCTGTATTTGACCAACCCGAAGGGAACTCCACAGCCGCTCACCGAACCGAGCTTTGATCCGAATCTTGGTTTCCCCAATGGCCGGAAGGAACGGGGTAAGATATTGTGCAGTGTTTGGTGCTCGGTCCATCCACTATTCCTTCGTCATTAATCGGGGAAGGCTTCTGGTACCCTTATCATAAGGGAATTTGCTTAAAAACAGGGATAATTTCGATGAAACTTTACTGAATTACATAACATGTCAGCTTGACACAGTACAGGCAGGAGTGATCGTCTTGCGCGCGTCAAAACAAAATTACGTGCATGTTGTGATCGGGCTGATGAAGCCGCTAATTGCTTAATGACAATTGCTTTATGTTTACCATTTTCAGTAATGATTGCCACCGAGGAGGAGATGGAAGCGGCAAAACTACCTCTGGAGGCTCGTGATTACTGTGCGCACAAGCTGATCCAGTACCGTGCCTGCCGGTCCGACGTTTGGCCATGGGCGTACAAATGCGCCCACGAGAAGCATGAATACCTTAACTGCGAATACGATGAGTAAGTAAAGCTGGGTTCGGTATAGATTGGAAAGCTGTTTCGATAACGCAAGTTTTGTTTCCCCCTTTTCTAAAGCTATATTCTCCGGCTGAAAGAATACGAACGTGAGAAGAGACTGCTACAGCGGAAGCTGAGAATCGAAAAGAAACAAGCGCAGGAACTGTCTGCATAGTGCGGCGGAAGGAACAGCAGTGCAACATAATTTCAGTCCAGCGAAACCTTCAGTTCAGATGTTATTTGTTTGCGGTAATTTCCCGCACTCCTACATACGCGGCATGTGAGCATACAGAGTAAATAGAGAAGTACATACTTGAAACGGATCACTACGTTAGTCAACAACATCATAAAAAAAATCATCCGAAAGCATGTACGAGATCGTGCTTACAAAACAATATGAGGAGTTTTTTTTATTCGGCATCTCTATTTACATTGCTCCCGCGGAACTTCATCCGGACGCGATCGTTGTGACCTTCGCGGTTTCGCGCTACCTCGATCGCCCAGAACTGAATCCTTACCACCAGGATGGCATTTTCCGGTCGGAATTCTTCTTCCGCATCGGACCGCAACAGTGTGCCGTAGCTGAAGTCTTCCAGGCGGTTAAACTTCTCCATGTACGCTCGCCATTTCGTCTTCCCGTCGGAGCTCTTCAGTTCGTTTTCGTTAACCACCCGCACATCCATGTCGGGGAACATCCGTCGGAACTGCTCGTATATCTCATCGTCGTAAGGAGTGAGTCGAAGCAAGCGCGGATCCACACTGCACAGTAGATTGAAATGAACCTCGGCGTGATCGACCGCTTTTACGGCCCAAAGTTCTTCCACGGTGCCATCGTTGACGAATTCTTCTGCCGGTCGCGATAGGACGTCCATTGTTGTGTGCTTTTTGCGGTGCCTTCCTTGTTCCAAAACGAGTATGCCCGGCGTATTTTTAATGCTCGCACAAAAAATTCTAAACAAAAACCCGACCTCGTTGCGGCAAGTTGCTTGGGGTTGACGTTTCCCAAGTATCAATTTTGACGTTTTCGCAAACGTCAAACTGGCTATGGCAGGCTAAGAAGAACAACAACAAACGAACAAGGAAGGGTGGAGGGCGGTTTGTTGTGATTGTTGAGCAGATTACGCCTGCTAGACGAGGTAGATGGTTCGTGGCTCGAAAATGGGAACTGAACTACAACACTACTATCTGGAACTATCCCCGGATCCGATACGATTCGATGGAACGGGTTTGCTGACAAACGTGTTCTTCGACGATGCCAAACAACAGGTTTGTCTCATTAGCTTCTCTTCGCCGTACCCAAATTAACTTTCCTGCGTGTTACATTAGGTGATAGCAGTGCGTTCCGGAGGAGCGACAGGAATCGTAGTGAAAGGGGCGCGCGATGGCGAAAGCTTCGTATTCTGCATGGATCTCCATTCGACCGACACACCCGATGCTCAGATACGCTCGATAAAGTTCTCGACCGACAACCAGGTGCTAGCGGTGCAGCGCAGCGAAACTTCTGTGGAGTTCATCAATTTCCTGCCGAACCATCGACCAAATCTGCAAGAGATGCTGTTGTATAAGGGAAAAAGTACCATCAATGGGTTTGTTTGGGTGCAGGAACGACAGGTCGCGCTGTTCACGAACGTTGGGGTGGAGATTTTGATGGTAAACTTTGAGAAACGTGCCCTAAAATCGGTAAAATCATTGAACATTACGATGAACTGGTTCAGCTACTGTCCGATATCGAAGTTTGCGCTGCTCTCCTCAAACCTTGGTACTATCTTGACTCCAATCATCCTGAAACCGGCGGCAATAACCAAACTACCCCGGCTGGAGCGTGAGTGAGAGTTTTAAGGTTAAAAAGGAACACAACATGATATGTCTCCCTCTCTTCCATCCAGTGGGAGTCGATCAAGGTTGCATGGGAAAGGATGTAACGCTCGCGCAACTGTACGGGACGAATGCAATACTGATCCTGCGCCAACCTCCGAACCGACCGTTTGAGGTAGTGATTTACCTGCTGAATGGTCCCGGCTTGGCACCGAAGAAATCACACATACTCAAGCTCGGTCAGAGCGGACGCTTCGCCATGAACGTTGTGGACGACGTGGTGATCGTGCACCATCAGGCGACGGCTAGTTCGATGCTGTTCGATATAGCGCTCAGCAGCAGCGAAACCGAACATGGCACTGGGGCCATCATCCATTCGCCTATCATTCCGGCAAAACCGATACGACCGTTTCAGCTGGAGGTGCCGAGCATTTCCCTCGATGGAAAAACGATGAACTGCGAATTATGTACGTATGGGATGGGATACTGATTAGATTGAGCGGAGAGAAAGTATTCGACTAAATATTCTGGCGTTTTTTTTGCAGACACGAAAGACTGGGTGCTCTTTCAGCCGAACATTGTAATTGACTCGAAGCTCGGATGTCTGTGGTTCGTTCAGTTGAAGCTCAATGCGCTCTGCGCGCTCATCACCGACCGGCTACGGCTGGTTGAGTTTCTGCTGCAGCGGAGCGATGGCAAAAGCGTTATCCTGTCGGTCCTTAAGGACATGATGAGCACGACGTACAGTGGCACGATGCTGCCCGTCCTCGAGAGCATTTTTAACAAACTGAACGCACTGTACAAAACCGTGTTGGACAGTGAGCTGCAGAGTCAGATGGCTCTGATGTCACTGGCAAAATCCCCCATGAAGGTACCAACGCCACCGAGGGTGCTAATCGACCAAGCCGACATGTACACGATCGTGTTCTCCACCATCATCGAGGCACCACAGATGGGCAAGATCCTGCTGCTCTATCTGAACTCACTCGCGCGCAACGGTATCAGCGCCAATCACGAGCTTAGCAAAGCGCTCCTGATCGATCTGGTAAATCGTCGGCAGTTTGATACGCTGCAGTTTCTGCTGAAATATTCGGCCCTAAATGAATCGAAAGCTCTAGCCTGCTTTCTGCTGTCGTTGTCAAACGCAAACTATCCGGTCATATCGCAGTTGGCGTTGGATATGCTCGCTCGGCTAAATGCTAACGAAATCATACTGGAAGTGCTGCTCGAACGAGGCCAGGTTATCGATGCGCTACGGCTTGCGAAACAAATGCCCGGTGCAGATTCGTTGCCAGCGCGGAAATATCTCGAGGCAGCGTATAAGACGAGCGACGCGTTGATATTCCATTCGGTGTACAATTTTTTCCAGATGAAAAACGTGCGCCTACGAGGATCACCAGACTTTTTGAAACGTGAGCGTTTATGATGTGGTGTTGGAAAAAATGACACGCTTAACATTTATGTTTATTTTTTTAAATTTCAGATGAGCAGTGTGGCGAATACGTGCAATATTATCAAAATTTGATCACAAACCAGTGCTTGTAAAGCAACATAAATTCTAAATTAAAAAGACTAACGTATCTACCAACACATTACCAGAAGCATAAATCGTTTCGTTTATTTATATTAGCAGAAAAAAGTACAAAGATACATCCGGTGTTAATTGTACTATAAGACAAAAAAAAACAACAATACGATGTATAGTCAACCCTGTGCAATGTGTATCAATATCTCTATGCATGCGTCGTTGCTTGATTTGGAGTCAAAATAAATATATCACTGGCTTGTGCCACCGTTTGTGATGGACTGCATGATAGCTTCATCCTGCAGCGAAAAAGAACCTAAATTTATTTCACACCTTACACACAGCAGCATCAGTACGTACCGTCTTAAACCACCAGGTGTTTGGTTTGAATATCATTCTGGAAAGGAAACCCATCTTCCCCAACGGAGCAATCGCGTGGAGGTGAAGATGCTTCACGCTCGTAAATGGTGGAATGTGAAACCCGAAGGAAGCATCCGCCGGATCGAACTGCCGGCTTCTCATGTAGTTCACCAGCTCCTGCTTCAGCTCTTCAACTATTCCGGGGAAACGAAACGAAAAACTCCTTTATCTACCACTCCCCATGCTAATCGTGCAACGATTACCTACGCAAGGGCTTATCAGCGGCGGTGAGTGAGTTTACGTTTTCCAGGTGCTGGTTCGGAATCGCCAGATAGTGGAAGTCCGATGCTGGCCGGATGTCTTTGAAGATACACAGCCGCTCGTTCTGGAACACAATTTCCGTCGCCGGGTCGGCTCCGGTTGCAATTTTGCAAAAAACACATTCCGGCAGTGTATTTTGTGTGGAAGCCATTGGACGACGGACTTGTGGGATCGTTGGAGCTTTTCGGCACACTCACTGTCTGTCTTTGTTTACTGCGACCTGATGAGTGAATGTCAATCACGTCAACTGGACAGGGTTTACGTTAAAAAAGCAACGTGATTGGAACGATTCAAATTACTCGTTTTTTCCCTGCGTTTTTCCTGCGAACTAGTTAATATGAGTTTAAAAAAAAACAACAAATAACGGCACCAATACACATTTCTTCGGGCTGGGTATGTTTTTATTTTCCAACATTGAATAACATTTCTTTTTCTATCGCTTCCACCTCCCTCTGAATTGCGGTACTAGTCGATTGCGGTAACCGACCGATGTTGGGACAGAAATAAATAATAGAGTTCGCTTCTTACGCGATTTTGACTAAACACTTTAGCTAGTTAGATTTTGGTAGCAAGATTACACTAGTAATTATACTCGGCACCTGTCCTGGGAAGGAAACAAACAGATGACGTTAAAGAGAGTGTGTGTGTGTTTGTGTATGTTTCGTTCTACATGGCTACTGTGATGAAAGTCGCGATGGAGCTAGCCCACCCTTGGTGGAGCGCTCAGCTTCAGCGCACTGGGACCTGTATCGTTGGCATTCGATTTGCTCCCTCCGTACGGACCACAATCCACGTAGCATTCCGGTGTGCGAATGGAGCACTCTTCCTCCACCACCGCATCACAGCGAGGACACTTCAACCGTTTCTTGGTAGCCGACGATGACCCACCACTGGCTTCCGTGGGCGAATCGATCGGTACGGTGCAAAAGTTGTTCGCACACTGTTGATGCATGGCGTGGCCGCAATCGCCCATCACGACAACCGGCTGGCGATCGCTGTTGTACAGCCGGCCCCGGCACACCATACACTTGACGGACTTGACGGTTAACCCGCGCAACGCGATCCGTCGTTCGTGGGCGAACTTTTCGTGCAAATCGTGCCCCAGGATGCGGGCCGTCGTCTGCAACAGGAGCGTTTCGTACGCCGAGTTCGAGAGCATCCCAATCAGCAGGTGCTTGATGTCACCGAAATTGCCGGTATTCGTGCCGGACGTTAGCACCAGCTGAACGAGCTTCGAAAGATCCACAAACTCGCTGGCCGAGTGGAGAATGTTTTTCGTGACCGCGGTCAGATCGTTGCGTGCGAGCACGAGCTGGAGCAGGGCGAACCATAGTTGCTCCCGATCCGGTTCCGTCAGCACGGAGGATGCCCGCGTACAGAGAGCGCCCACCTGCAGGGCACACATTTCCGCCCCACTTTCCGGGGCGGTTTTCAGCGTTTCCACCGCCACCTCGTAGGCCGATTGATAGTCACCCTGCTTCTCGTAGAGGTAGATCAGCGGTGCGCTCAGTTCGTAGCGTTTGATCGTCCGTACGGCATTATCGAGCCGGTAGGAGTCGTTCGATTTCAGAAAATCTATCACCTCCTCCGGCCGGTACTGACACAGCAGATCCAGGTAGCGCTCCAGATCGGCCGTTTCCAGCTGCACCGAGTGCTTCAACAGTGCCTCCAGAAATCGGAACAACCGCTCCGGCACGTCCGCCTTCTCGAGCAGCTGCAGAAAGTTGCTTAAATAGCGCATAAAATTGTCCACCAGCACACGTGCCGCTTGCTCGCAGTTAATGTCCACCAGCTGGCACAGGTTGCGCACCACCAGCGGGTAAACCTGCCGCCCCACGTCACCCGCGTGCTGCGCAATGTACGCGAACAGCTGGCCGCGCCGAAACTCGTCCAGCAGATAGCATTCGAACACCTCCTCGTACCTGCCCAACCGCTCGAGCAGATGCTCCGCTACGTGGTAGCACCGGTTCTGGCGTGCCACCTTCAGCAGCTGCTCGGTCGGGATATGATCGAGACAGTTCGAACACAGCAGCTCTAGCCAAGTCTGTTCCCGCTCGAAGTGTTCGCGCCGCGATAGTGGTTCCACCGTCGGCGCTGTGAGATACGCGACCACCTTCTCCAGCAGCGCTTCGTTCTCCGGCAGCTCGCGGGAGGACGCAATTTGCTGCGCAATGAAGTTAAGTAGCGCCCCGATCTGGGACCAGCTGGCGTGATCGGGTGTGAGAATCTCGAGCAGTATGTTGATGATGCGCTGGCGCTGCGACAGACCCAACTCTCCGTTGAATTCTTTCTCCTGGAATGCGAGCGAAATGACGTTGAGCGTTTCGCGCGTATCGAACTGCAGCAGCTTCCGCAGGTACGGGTACGGCAGCTCGTCTTCGGGTGCGTTCTTCGAGTGCGTCACGGTTAGGCAGCGTAGCACCTCGTGCTTGACGGTGGGGATGGTTTCCGGTGCGATTTCTCCCGTCGGATAGCCGCGCCCGGCTAGGCAGCTGGAAACGTACACGAGCACACAGTTACCGAGGTGTAGATCGTCCCCGGCCAGCTCGATCTGGGGAATGAGGTCCGTCAGGGAAATGGTATAATCGCCGAGGGCTTTCGTGTTGAGATACATCTGCGCCCGGTACAGACGCTCCTTGCGGCAGATCGTTAGCACCTGGTGTAGATCCAGACACTGCCAGTTGAGCTTGAGGATCAAGTTCTCTAGGCGCGAGGTTTCCCGTTTCTTCCAGAAGTAGTCACACATCACCTGCGCCACACTGGGCGCGACCGTGTCCAGATGGTCACATTCGATGTGTTTTGCGATAATCTGCAGGTAGCGATCCGTTGACGGTAGCCGATCGTACAGTTCGTCCCACAGAAGCGCTCTGAAATGGGTAAAGGGAAAACATTGCAGAAGTTGCAGAAGAACACCGGCTTCCCTCTGGACTCACTTTTCCTGAATCTCGATCAAACACGCCACCATCGCTTCGAGGCACAGTTCCGGCGTCTTTTTCGTCACACTCAGATACTCCTCGTACATGCGAAGTATGCGTTCCTTCGACGACACCAGCCGCCTGTGTCGTCCGGCCGCCGCACGGTAGCCCTCAATCGCGAGTTCGATCGCTTCATCCCAGCGCTGCATCGACGTGAGGTAGGAGATGCGATCACTCCACGCCCGGGCACTGATGCCGTGCAGACTTTTGCCACCGAGCAGATACAACTGATTGCCCTGCGACACTACCGTGCTGTAGCAGGCGGCTGCCCCCGCCAGGGCCAGTGCCGGCGAAACGTTACCACCCGTAGCGAGACCCTTAAACTGGGCCGAATTGTACATAAGCCCGACGTTCGATAAATCGATCACTTCCAGCTCCCGGTTGGTGCGCACGTCCGAGAGATGCAGAATTTCTTTCGTGTCAAGACACGCGATCGACTTCGGACCGAGCCAGTGTATCGCGAGCAGATTGTACGATAGCTGTATGTGGCGCAGGAACAGTAACGAGATGCGTCCGCTGTTGTAGATGATTTGATGGAAGAAGAGATCACTGCCGCGGGCCGCCGCCAGTACCGGATCGATGCTACGCGTCGAATCAGCCGCCTGTATCAGCACCATCTGCCAGGCGAGCAGGGGTAAACACTCCGGGTAGCCTGTCATCGGATGAAATTTGATCACCTTCAGTCGTGGGCGGATCAGTACGACAAAGAACTTGCTCAGTGTGGCCAGCGCCACGAAGGTGTACGTTTTCAGTGGGTGATCTTCATCGCCGAGCAGCAGTGGCTCGACCGTACACACTTCCCCTCGGGCTCCACTGAACAGACAGCGTGAATCACAGCCGCGGATGCCGAGCCGTCGGGTGAAGTTAAGGCTCCAAACCGATCCACCCGAATCGGAGCATAGCGCCAGCGCCGGTCGGTTTGTCCACTTCAGATGCAGTACGCCCGTGTTCGGGGTGATCACCTCACCGAGCGTTCGTATCACGTCACCCGTTTGGGTGTCGATCATGAGGATTGCGCCACGAGCGAAACCTGCCAGCAGCCGGGTGCTGTCTTCGTTGAATGCCATCGCCGAAACGGCTCCCTGTGTGACCCCTTCCTGGCAGCACCACTTCAGCGTTTGCGTACAATCGAACGCTAGAATGTGACCGTGGGAAGTGCCAACAGCGATCATCATCGAAACCGCACACGAAGTGGCCAAGCCCGCGTCCACCCGATCGACCGCGGACGTGAGCTGAGCTGTCACACCGTGCAGAACAACGTGCCGCAAAATCGACTCCAGCTTCATCTGCTCGTCGAGCGAGGGTGTTGGAGTGGTTCCACCTCGTAGCTGTGTGTCGAACTCGTCCGCGTTGGAGGACTGCGTGCCGGTGCCATTTCCGTTCGCCTGCCGAACACCAAGAGCCGAAACACTATCCAGATCGCTGTCGATTTCACTCAGCACGCTTTCCAGTGTGGGCAAGGTGTCAACGGCCGGCAGCGAGTATTCCTCGTCGTCCAGCTGGGAGAAAAAGATTGAACCGTTGTTAATCACTCCTTCCCGCTCCGGAACGCATTCCAGAACATCTCCTCCCCGTTCGTACCTCTTCGATGTCGAGCTGAAGCGATTCGGCCAATAAACTGTCGTTTGAACCATGGTCCGAATCGAGCAACGAATGCAGCGACGGTGCCTTTAGCGTGTTCATGCTGCGGCGGTTTGCGTCGGTTTTAAAATGCACTCCATCAACTGGATAACGCTCAGAGCAGCATTTTTGCAGCGGTTGGATGAGAAAGATTATCGAAGAAAAACAGTCATTTATCAGCACGTCCCACTTTTTTCCTCTTTTCAATTGCTTGACACTTCCAAGCTGTCAGGAAGGGGAACGTCAGGCCGGTCAAGGTGCATAGAGCATGTTTATGTTTACGTTTTGTAGGGTTTTTTTTCTGTGGTGGTCTAGAGTTGTTCGGTTCGGTTTGACTCAAATGTATTAGAATAGACTAAAAAACAATTAAAGCAATAACCGTAACAATTGGTAGAAACAGGCGAGCTAGAGAATAGATTAAGGCTAATTTCAAACATTTTCTATATAATCCTTGTGCTGCTGTCATTTATATTGGTTCTGTTTTGTACGAGATCGAGGAGTACTTCATCAGCTGATACGTAGTTTAGAAACGTGAAATCAAGCATGCAAAATCCTTTATGTAGTGATTTTTCCCGTGCTTGCTAAATTCAAATGAATGCAATCATAGCACTGTGCCATTTTTGTGAAGTTCATGGTGAGCGCGAAATAAGGAAAGGAAAATCGGGCCATTAACATCCTCCCGGTTTAACGTGTTCGTTCGTTTCAGGACCGGGAGCGATTTTCTGCACGCAAACATTGCGCGAAACCAACACCCAGGAGCTGGACATCAGTTTCGATATTGACCGCAAGGGATGTGCCGCTTGCAATTCGATCGGAAACAACATCGGCCTGGTGAGCCGTGATCCGGAAAGTAATGCAAACTTTGTTAGCAGCCAGATTCCAGTCATTTCGGAAACGATTTCACTGGTCAAGACCGCCGCCTTCCGCAGTCTTAGCTCGGAGGTGAGCTGTACCGCGTCGGAGGGTGGCTTTGTGTTCTTTGGCGACGCCAAGCATGGCCACGTGCTGAGCCACACTTTTCGTTTGATCGACTCCGAGGCACGCGGCTTTCAGAAGCGATTCTCGATTGTGATACTGATGAAGGACAAGATGTTTCTACTGAACACGCAACCCTTTCTGGCCGACTGCTTGGGGAAAGTGTCGCGGGAATTGCAGGAGTACGCACGGTTGGTGCACGAGGATGATCTCCGCCGGCAAGGGCTCGACCGGGCGCAGCGGATAAACAAATGCTACGGAAGCGGATCGACCAGTAATGCGACTAACATAACCGCCAATCGATCCTTGATTGAACTGACCGGGAAGGAATCGATCTACGCGTACGTTCACGCACACTTCTCGTTTATCCTTTGGGCAGGGGCACGTTATCTCACGGAAAGCCTAACGCTAGGCTGTCCCTCCACACCGGTCTGGTTGGGCAAGGAAACGGAGGAAGGTTTCGCTATCGTGCAGTCGGATAAGGAAGGCTACCAGATGCGTCGGCTCGGTCTCGGAAGTGGCGAGAAGCCTTTCGATCAAATCGATGAGCGTACGCGCGCCAAGTATTCGCTGCGAATGTTTAAAAGCATTTTAAAGTCCAACTTTCTCGCCGTCTGTTACTGCGCCCTCACGGGAATACAGATCGTGATCCGTGGCACACCGGTCAAGGGGTACTGTTTGGTGGCGAACCTGAAAAAGTTCCTGCCTGAGGCGCTACACAAGCTCGCGAGGGCGCACGCGGAAACATACACGTCCGCGAACGAGTTTCGCATCATCAACCTGAAGCAGGAAGCAATTGCACCCCACTCGTCCAGTAGTATTATGCGGGTGGACTTGGTGGACGATCAAGACGGGGATACGGTGGCGGTGTGCGCCTGGGAAGGTGAACTTCCGAGCAAGTGTAGGTACCAATCGCACAGGCGTATGATTCCCCTTTAATAACACATTTCTTTACAGTGCCTAGTTTGCTGCAGAAAATCATCAAAGCAATCGACGAGGAATTGTTTAACGACCATGCGTTAGATAAACATTTACGGGTACTGGTGGAAGAATGGAAGAAGTGAGTATGGTTTTCTCGGGTGCAACATGTCCAAATATTTCATATCCTTTCCTTTTGCAGCAAAGTGGTTTGCATTCGGAAGCTAAGCTCAAACCAGGATGTGGCTAAGATCAAAAAGATAATGGGCGTTCAGCCGCAGGACCAAGTTCTGATCACCTACTGGTATAATCATCTGTAACGAACGACATTACACTGCAATCACAGGTGTATATGTTTGTAGTGCAGCTATCAGGTGTGCCTTCAGTCAGCCTAGCTGATTTACCTCTCGTGAAGAAATAAAGGAGTAACTTATTTTTTGAACTGAACATTTTAATCCTTTGTGTCCGAAGACAGCAAAAGAAAACCTGTTAGATGAAAGGACATCGGAACTCCTCTGATGGTCGATCATCAACTGCTAACTTTCACAAACTAATCCACCCCGAACACTGCTGCTGCACATCAGTAGGAAGAATTCACACACGCACACACTGTTTGCTTCATTTTGGAATCCTTCCTTGTATTTCTCTTCTCCAAACGCCTACTTATTACACCAAAACGAACACGATCAGCACTTTCCAAACGATGTTGTGAGGGCTGCTGTTGCTGCCGAAGCTGTTGATGCTGTGCTGTGTAGGAAGTGCTGATCCGATCAGCCACCGCTCATACGCGACGAAGGCTGGCTTAGTTCTTGAAACCGCAGCTGCTACGGCGACCGCGAGCCTTCTCGAACTTACGGCCCTTGGACTGAACGTACGGGCGGGTGCTGGAGTGCGGCACACCCGGAGCACGGCCGAAGTGCTTGAATACCTCACGCGCGCTACGCTTGCCCTGCATCAGGACGGTGTTCCGGCCGGTCGGTGCCAGCAGTGCGAGCTGATCGAACGTGTAGATCTTGCCACCGTTCTTCAGGATGCGCTGGCGGGCCTTCTCCGTCACGCGGAGTGCGCACACGTTCAGCTTCGGCACGTCCAGCTGGCGGAGATCGTTCGTGACGGTACCGATGACGACGGCGATCGACTTATCATCCTTTCCACGGTGCTTCATCAGCTTCGATACACGGTACAGCGACATCGGGGGACGGTTCGTTCTGCTCATGAACAGACGACGCATCACAATCTTGTTGAACTTCTTGTGTGTACGACGGTACAGGAAGCGGTACAGCTAGAAGTAGTCAACCACACACGCGAATGGATTAATCACCCCATCCAATGCACTACCGACTGTTGCGAGCACTTTTGGCACCGTACGGGAAGTTGTTTAACAGCCACACACACACGCCGGTCCAATCAACTTACCTTCACCAGCAACCGAAGGTACACGTCCAACGATTTCGGGCTGGTACGGCGAACCTTGCGGTCCCACTTATGATTCAGGTCGATACCCTAAAGGTCGCCACGGCAACGGCGATGAAAGAAAAGAAACCATCGTTAGTGAATTCACAGCACTTTTGCGCAAAAACTCAAGTTGGACGGTGTAGCCGAGCGGCGAGTAGCCAACGTTTGACAGACAACAACGCAGCAGCATGCAGCAACACATCACACGGCGCCGTGCCGACACGGTGTTTCGGGTGCACAAATTCACATCATTTCGATGGAAGCACGGTGGAACACAAGTGCTGTGTGCGCGGCGAGCATGGAGGCGTGTGTCGATCACGTTTGGGCACGGTATTTACCATTTTGTTTGGTAAAAATACGATCTAATACGGCACGATCACAGAACGACTCCTTACCATGTTCAAGACCGGAAAAAGAAAGAACCAGGGCAGCCAACATGCACGAGGCGAACCGATTCAGTGTCACATTGGCAGCTGTCAAATGCCGAAGATTTTTCACCGGAATTGTACTGACGGTTGCTGCTCGATATTTTTCATCGGGCGGATAGTTTATTCAAATTCAATTTAGTGGTTTGTACAACTTTGAACGGGAGTATTTATTGTTAATTTTGAAACATAATGGTGCCAAATCGTATACAATATGGAGAGCAAGAAATCCGTAATTTTCATATAATTGACATCTTTTGAATCTATAACTTTGTATTTATTGCAATTGTAGAAAAATATTTCAAAAAATTTCCTGAAACAAAATCAGGAAGCGGTATCGAGAGCA
>JXXB01038012.1:0-28206 GCA_000956275.1 Anopheles koliensis | reverse complement strand
TTAGGACGGCCTGGCCGTATTGCTATATATATATTTATATTCTATAAAACATTTGTATTGCCAAATGAATGTATTAATAACCAAATTTCCATGTAAAATGTTCGAAAATCACAAGAGCAATAATTTAAATTTATTGCGTTAACAATTAAATTGCAATACTATTCACGCATAATTACTAGTTACCAATTCAAATGTTTGATGTTTTTGCTGTTTTTATTATCTAAGTAAAGTTTCCATTTTTTATCAAACAATTGAAAATATTTCAGAATCTTAACTTTTTTAAGGAGTAGCATCATTATGACCTTTCATAATTCTCCATAATGATCATTTATAATGATTATTAATATTATAATTCTCCATAGTGAATGATTATTTAGAATCAACTGACAAAACTACTTTAACATGAAAAGTGAAACTATTTATTGAAATAAAATCAAACCATAGTATTAAAATTTCCAATTCACGTTCGATATAAAAACCAACGTCATGAACATAATAGATGATGAAAAATAGTTCTACCGTTCTTTTCATGATCATGCTAAATGTATAAATAAAAAAAAACTAAGAAACGAATATTTTCTATACGCTTCCAATTACGATGGATGAATGTTGTACTACGTAAAATGAAATGAAATGGAAAAATACGTTAATAATTTTGTAACAAAAAGTATTCAAACATTTTATCAACGTTTGGGATCAACGAGTGGGATTTATTCCCAATCAAAAATTCATCAAAATAAAGTTGTTGGAATTCACCAACATCTGGCTCTGCCTGCTAATCAACCAATTTGAAAAAAAAGAATAGATAGGACCCGTCAGCTGATGCATGATTGTTTCTAGGAATTTACAATCATTGCGCTCCCTATATTCCAAACGATGCAAATACTTTCGTAACGAACGAATTCTTGACACGTGAAATTCCACACAAATTCACACAATTAAAATTGACTTTTTTCTTGTTTTCACCCGCAGCTCTAGCATGTTGCCAGGGTGTTTCACTGGCGCTTCCAAAACCAAACACACACACATATCAACACATCACCACGCAGCATTAAAACACTGCAGTTGGAACAAACCAATGCACACAAACACACCCACATGTTACCAAAGCCCGATACACTACATCACGACCCGACGCGACCTTATCTAAATGTACCTTTCAGTGGGCCGCAAGAAAATAAATCTCCTCCGATGTATCTCCCAGCGGCGAAAGGAGAAAGAACAAATAACGGCTTTTCGCCACTTCACGCTGGTTCGGCGGGCTGGTGGATCGGATAGGAGATTTTCTTTAAATTGTGCCACGCTGCCATGGCACGCCCAGCATCCAAGTTAGTAGGAGTATGTTGTGCGCGAGTGGTACCGCACCGCACGCCACATGCTTACGCTCAGCGACATTCTGCAGACGTTCGCGTCGTAAATTGACTCCACTGTCACGGACCTCCAACAATACTACACAATCCCCGAGGGTTCGGTTTCGGATAATTGAATTTTTGGTCACTGACGTGAAATACAATCTTTGCTGATAATAATGGGAGCGTTTATCAAGTAAATAAATACATTAACAGCATCTCTAGAGGGGAGAGGGGGTGGGGTAAGGCTGCCGGGAATCTCGGGCCAAACATTGACTCGACTGGCCATTTATTTCGGGAATGGCTACCTAAGGCGATTTTCATGGGAAATTTTACACAACAGTTGAATATTTTATCGCTTGCAGATTGCGGTGCAACAATGCGTATCGGGAAAGTTAAAATACTCGCCTGAAAAGCATTTTTCATCGTCAACTTTTGAATATCGTTTGTCCCTTTAGAATTGTGTATTTAAATGCTCAACATTCTTTTAATGTTTAATATAAATTTGTTCTGTAAATCCTGCATTTTTTTTTGGTATCTCCAAAATTTATTTCGTTAACATAGATCCCCGTTCATACCAAACAACTTATGTGTTGTATATATTTATGTCGATATGTTTATGTTTACGACAATATAATAACATATAATAACGAAAAGGGAGTTTTGATATTTTTATCTATAGTATGCCTTAAGGACTTAAAGTTGTTGTAAAGTTGTTAGCAGGACTTAAAGTTGTCCTGCTTAACGATCAAGTTGGAAGGAAATGTTAAGCTAAGACGTCACTGGCTTGGCATATATCAGAGAGCTAGTGATGTAGCGGCATTAAGCTATGTCAGATTATAGCTATATAATATGTGTCATTTATATGTTTTTTATCTTTTTATAATTTGAAAAATTATTATATGTTACACACATTTTAAACTGTTAGTTTATTTCACCCTTAATATTTCGTAGATTAAAAATACGACCATGCGAATTGCGATCTTAACTTTTTTCATCCTACTTGCTCTGTTTAGTCGTTGTCATAATATGAAGTAATTAACTTGAGTAAGTGGCTTAATCACTTATCACAAGACCTCGATATTGAACAAACGATATTGAAACAAACATCAAGAAGCTCTTTTCAAAAGATATCACGAAACTCTATCCTTGGTTGCTATGATTGTTATCACAAAAATAAATTGAAACTACTTCCTAGTATACATCCAATGGAAAATATAAGCCAATGTGTTTGAAGGCATCTGAAGCAACCAAAACATATCCGAGTACTTTGTAACCGAGCTACAATGAAACCTACTGCAAGTATAATGACAGGATTCTTGTCGGTTTGATATTTAAAGACTCCAGATAGTAAATAGTACAGCATGAATCAATAGCCAACGGAATGTTTGACATATAACCAGCACTGCTAAAACAAAACATGCTTTCAGCACATCCATTTGCGACATACTTTCCTACTTCTCCTACTAATGTATTCCTAGGCGGACCAATTTGTGTCCAATAACGTTGTCGAGCATCCATTCTCACACAAAACCATATACATACATGGTGATGCCAGCAACATTGAAATAAGATCCATGCATAATCAACAGCATGAATAATCCCCACCACTAGTGTTGTACGTGTGAAAGAAGTGTGTACGATCCACGCTAGGCCTTTCACACGTCCTCGTGCTCCAGTTCCGCCAGCGAAATAGTCGGCCATTGTTTTCATTTACAAGTGAAAAATAACAATACAGCGGAAAAACCAATCAACCGAGCATTCTCGCAGCTCCAAGTGTCGTCCATATGGTACAGAGTGCTTTCTGTACACAATCGTTGACATGGCCAATGGTATGGTCGGCTGGTTGAACCGATGCTATGGTCGGCAGTCAGTCCCGGGAGACTGAGTACGGAGAGTGTTTTATTTTTTATGTTCCTGAAACTCTTCCCGCCACTCTCATACCAAAATTGCAAGATTTGAATTTTAATTTTTAATCCAACCCCTACGCTCCTCGAACCCAGTAGTTGTCCACACTGTTGGCGGTCTCCAGGGAATGTCGATTGTCCATTTTCAAGCTACCATCAATGGCCTGTTTTGGGGAACTTGTTTGTACGGCAGCTCATGAATTTCCGGTCCACCGAAACTAAGCGGATTCAGCTGAGCGGGATCAATTCAATGGCATCAATTCAGTGCTGTTCCAGCACGCATAACTAAAGGTAGTTGCTTTTATTACAAAGCATTGCATGAAAGCATTGCATCAATGGCGGACTATCATGAGTAACAACGCGGTAACTATATCAAACATAGAGCGAAAAATAAAACCCCTTCTGTGGTAAACATTCAAACAAACCACTGCCCTATTTCACGTATTGATCTATGAATCAGCGGATTTGAAAAACAACCAGATTCCAAGGAAAAAGTGCATTGGAATAAAGATTCATTCTGATGACAGTTTATTTGCATAACATCAATTCTCTCGGTCAGACCTCAACAACACATCGCATCGTGCGAACGAAGCAGCATTTTTAATTTATATTTATATTTTGTTCGATCGGAATGCCTTTTAATTACATGAATTATGCACACCCGTAATTAATGGCGCGGTTCAGCCTATTCGCTGTTCCAACTAGTGTTATAGAAAAAAAAATGCATGGTGAAGAGTTTTACCATGATTATCGTCAGACGAGCGATAGTGCACATGCTTATCAAAACGCAGCAAAGTGCGTTTTGCTTTAATTCACGTTTGACAAAAAAAGCAATACTTGAATACAATAAAGAACCATCAGTATTTTATAATAAGGTCCAATTTAAATTTGTTAGTAACTTTTATGTAAATATTAAAAAAATTTTTTACAATATAGTACAATTCCAACTACAATTTTAATTTCACTTCACATATTCACATATTTTAATACTTCACATTTGGTTTACAAAGTATCTTATGAAAACTTTAGGTAAACATAAAATTAACAAAAAAAATCTCAACATTGCAAATGTTGGCTTTATTGGTTCATATTAATTTAAAATTAAAAATAAAACAAATTTTTTAATGTAACATAAATGAATGAAAAGCAACCATAGGTTACCAAATTTAATTTCTACAATTCATGTGCTTTTTCTAAAAAGGGTTAACATTCATTGAACAGGAACAAGAGTAATTAATTGGATTATGCAAAAGCAAAACAAAACTTTTTTTAAAATGAATTTTTGAGAATATGGACAACAATGTACATATGTTTCTACGAAAATTTCATTCCACTCACAGCCCTACTGGTTCATATGATGATTGCATATTTTTTCAAATTAATGCAATGTTCGTTTATCAGCAGTTTAATCGCTTCTGCAGTTTATCTCGTGCTGGGATGTTTGTCCAAACTCTTTGCAATTTTCACGACGAATTCACCGAAGCCGTCAAATTTGACAACCTCTCCAATAATCTATCGACGGAAGGTAGTCTAATAATATAATCGTTGACCCGAGGCAAACATACTGATCGCAGGAATGTAGTACACTAGAAAATTTATTTCATGATTCACTGGAACAGTGTTAAACACTGGTGTTTTATTAGGTCACACTTATTCCAGATTAATGAATAAAAACTTAAATCGGTGTGAATAAAGGTGATCGATATAAAATTATTCCATAATGCCATTGCATCAAGTAAATTCAGTTTTTGTTTAGTGAAATATTTTAATATACACTCACAACTGATGCTACTCGTAAGGAGAAAATAATACTCGTTTTAACTCATTCTATGGCAAAAATGTCCATTTCTATTATTTAAGACCGTGAAGGAACCACTTTGGAATGCATATTATTTGAACCATAATATCCAATCGACGAAATCGGGTCAGTGTCCGCTTGAAGCGCTGAAAGCGCCTTGAGGCTGGTGCAAACCCGGTGCAAAGTTGATCATTTTTCCGACCACTTATACGCCATTGCACGCGATGGTCAGTTCTATCGAAAAAATCCCATTTTCATCGACCATTTCACATGGAAATAAATTTCCATTACTCGTTACGTATCTGCTGCTACTTCAGCTGCTTCACCGAGTATTATGGCTAGCCGTGCCAGCAGGTCAGCCGGTTACTGAGCGGAATGTTCGCCGCATGGAAAACATGAAATACCACTACCACCTACCATCGCCACCACCTGAAAATCGCCCCATTGCGACATGATGTTTGAAATTTATTATTCATAAGTCTATTTCCGTAAATTGGACTCGACTCGCCAGCAACGTCGCGAGAAATGCCTGTGCAGGTGCAATGGGATGGCGGAGAAACGCTGCACTATTTGCATAAAATGCAATCATCTCGAAAGCACTGCCGGAAGACGGCATCACGGCATCGCGCTCCTATAACCGATGCTTCTGTAGGCCAAAATTCATGCACCAGGTATGATACAGTTGCCTTAAAAAAAACCTCCACCACTGCTAAAGCGGTGAAATTCGACACCGTGCACCGACTGGTCGCAAACCGTGGCAAGTGAGCGAGATTGTCCCCGACCCAAAATAAGGAAGTAATGCATGATGCTACTCGTCTAAAACATAGAGTCGAGCTTGGCGCGCTCGCTGGTCGATCGTTTGTTAGAAGCGAGGGAACACGGACCTAGTCGGCGGAAAATGGCAGCATGATGCACATTTATATGCGCAAGCTTGATGAGCAGCGCCCCACGGGTTAGTTCTGCCCAGTTCTAAGGCCGCCCTCGTTAGAAGCGAATGCAAATCGCTCCCTGGACTACGCCACCGAAAGTTATGTCAAATAAACGCGCCCAAATATAAGATAGCTGCGACTGGCGCCAAAGATTTCGATTTGCATAACATCGGATTTCACTTACCCGAACCACCTCCCCGCGCACATCACCACGCATTCCTTTCCACCGTGTTGGTTCGTCAAAATTTGCCTTCTCGCCGACCGTTAGGGATCACACCGAAGCCGCTGTCGACAAAGCTTGCATATTTATCGCCGAGCTTTGCATCCTTCCGGTTAGAATCGCCTCAAACAGTGTCAGCTGGTGATGGTGCTTTCGATATGCATCATCCTTCTGTTTGATGGTACGGAGGAAGAAGAGAACGACAGTGAAAATGAAAACACGGACCAGCTGGACAGTCTTTCGACTGCTTGGAACGTTTAAGTTTCCCGAGTAAGCCCGTTGTTTCCAACTAGATCTGTTTGTTCGCTTTTCCAGGTGCAAGAGTTCAAACATGAAATAATTGAATGCGGCGTGCTGTAAATTTCAGTGCAATCCCACAAATTAGATTAATGGTATGAGATCGGGTCCGGGTTTGTTTTATCTCATAATCTCCAATCGGTGTCTAATTAGGTATTATGTGTAATTAATAGCTGTGGTTAGACAATTCAACATTGCATCGGACTTTTTCTAAACTGATACATTCGTCATAGTGTTACTATTATGTTCATAGTTGTATCTAGTATCGTAATAAATGTTTTCTTGAGTGCTCTATGCGTGCAATGAGTTACTTTTTTTTTAAATAGCGACAACCATTATTCATATCTAACACATATGAAATGTTTGAATTACAGTCATAGCAATTTACGTTGTAATTTTTGTAAACGCATTTGATAATAATTACATATTTTATAAATATATCTGAATACATTTACCTGGAAAAAGGAACCATAAACATCTTTTCTTAGTTCCTCATTCATCTGAACTGAAAATGAAAATGATTTTCAATAAATTGGAAACTGCATTTCTTTAATAGTTTCGATTCTTTTAAATGCTCAGTTAGATGGCTCAAAATACTTTTAATCTGCGTAATTAAAAAACGCTGTGGTTGATAAATAATATGACCCATGGATCATTCATAATATTCACAATCTATGGGTCGCTATTTACAGACAGATTAGTAAACCATGAAATCTAGAATTCATATTTATTGATTCGAGAAGGAGAAGGTGGTATTCTAAAACAACAACAGGGCTCTAAAATATCTATAGCTTTTGTACTGTATAGTTCCAGAAGGTATCCGAGTTGTTGTTTTGCTAAATGCAGATATTTTAATAAACAAGCCTTTTAAATATTTTATTATTGATTTGTTCGTTTTTGTTTTAAACAGCGCTTACTATCTTTTTAAATCATCGACTAGTTAAAATGGCAAGGTTACAGGATTTTCGTTCAAGTTTGAACTACGATTTTAGTTCATTTCGTTTGTCTGATCGGTTTCGTTTGCCTGCCGGATTTTGCTATTCAAGAGAGGCTCCGTTCTAGTTTCTCATTGATTTTCAGCGCAAGTAATGAAAATAAGAAAAGGAAACTACACGTAATAGCATTCTCTCGCCGCTTTCTCCACATTCCCTTTACGTCGTTGTAATATGATTTCGAACTTGGGTCTGGTGGTGAAAGTGTTTGTTGTATTGATTGACATTCTTAGCATAAGTGTATCAGTTTTCAATGGGTTTTTTCAAAAAACTGCTCCCACTTCATTACAATTTTATGAAATAATGATTTACGACGGGGAAAAATTCGATAACAGCTATTTTTAAATTCTACTCCAAAATATTGAAAAAAAGCATTTATGCAGAATATTTTACCTTCTTCATATCTGCGTAATACAAATATATGTGGCAAAATATTACACAAAAATATTATTGACATATACAAATTTTTGGCAAAATACAGTCGAATTGTGAATTTTAAAAGACTATCTTGCATGCTTATGCGAAAAAATCTTTTTACATAGCCACGTAAATTGAACATTTTGAAAAGATTACTCTCCTGAATTCTGCGGCAACTTCAAACGGATCAGTTAAAATTTAAGCCAAAGTATCAATTTTAAGCGTACCTTTTTCTATCTTTTTATGTGCCCAGTATAGCGTAGTAAAGAACATCGCATTTTAAGCTCGAAACTAGCTTCAATCAAACCTACCCGCCATGGCTCGTTTATCATTTGATCTAGCTGTGCGAAGCTCAAAGAGCATATTGAAATTGAATTCTAACATACGGTATTCCATTGGATTTTGAATTTCATGTTTACTTTGCATATCTTCTCCTTAACCCGCGCTATCCCAAGGAACAGGCTTCTCGCTGCTCTATAACCCTTCCTGCAAAATAGGCCTATCCTTTACTAGCTTAGCAGGCAAATGTGACTCAAGGCTCATTGTTTGTGTTCCAAGTAAAGAAAATAATGTTCAAATTTACTACAAAACAATGCGACTACACAAGTCACCGATCTTTTACCAACACCATTGAATGTTGCTCGCGTTAAGTTCAGCGGCAGAACCTTCGCAAACATTGGAAATTTGGTAGAAAAAAAACATGTTCAAATACACCCTTCAACAATTTCACTGAATGTCCTGGTTGCGCTGAAACCATAGCTACGAACAAATTCAAAATCGCAGCCTCCGAATAGTATCGTTCACCTTGCCATCGCCGTATGAGAAATGGCGATCCATTTCGAATGCGTGATCCACCAACTTTAACCGAATCCTTTGCAAAGCTCTCCCACTCTTTCTCGGACCCTGTCACAAACTTGTCCTGCAGCTCATCGGGGATTTAACGTTAAATTGGACTTTGTCCCTCGGTCGACGGACGCCATCTCGAAGGAGATGCCTTTCGGACGGCTTCAGTAACAGACACTTGCGTTTGCATAGCACACACACACCGAACGAAGAAGCAAGCGAGCGAAATGGAAGGGCAGCACAAAAACAATTCAAAGGATTCTCTAAAAATAAAACGTCCCATCTTTTCTTACGGCCCTCGCGTCATCAAGGTCCGGTCTCGAAATGTCCTTCAACGTGCGCTTGGCGACCGTTACCGTTCTGAACCGTTACGGGAATGTAAATAAACTTGAAAAGAATGATTTTGTTGTTCTTTTTTTTAGAAGACCGAGATAATTTGCTACTATCGGGAAAGAAACGAACTTCACTTCACTTAAAGCTTTTGTGCGGACTTTGCTACAAGTGTCATGAAATGTTTTTAAAGCAAATTTCTCTCGGGATTGTGTTTGCTGCAAAGTCAACTAAAACCAAAAACAATTCATTTCCTTTCTTATACCTCAGGGATAAATCAGCATATTTTGATGAGTACTGTATTTTTCTCTTTAATCCCATGCTTTCCTTTTAATTGAATCATTAATTAGTGAAGCAATACAATTTAGAAACACTTTTCATGTTTTGTTTAATTTTTTAATAAAGTTAACCGTTTGGATAAAGTTTTCAAATTTCATTTGGTTTGGTTATTTACCTAGAAAACCTTCCCCAACAATTTTTGAAAGATCAACACAAACGTTTTAGGCAAACTCTAATTGAATTGAATTGAATAAATGCAGAGCAGAGATGTCTATCAATTTGAAAATAAAGCCATGCAAATATCAAAATCAACCATCATATTTAATAGTAAAATTTAGAATAATCTAAATTTTAAAACGCATACTGTCATATTCATTCTTCCTTTCATCAGGCCGGTACAAGACATTCCCATGTAACCCATAATTCCATAATACCCTCAGCACACCACGCCCCAATCGCCCTGAAACAGTGACAAATCTCTTAATCTCCCAATTTCATCCCGGCACTTCTATTTCACTTGACTGCCTTAAGGCAAACGTCCGACTAAAACTAGTGTTTCTGTCTACCTCACTCTCATTTCAGCATTTCGGCAGTATGCCTAGCACCCAACAGTAAAAAAAAAAAAAAACGCCCCAGAATGCGTACCTTAGGCAGTTCAGCAATGTACCGGTACTGTCCACTGCAAAGGAAACTTTTCTGAGACAGCAGCGCCCACGGCAGAAGAGGTTTCCATGTTTAGCAGCGTACCAGGGTTCCTTTTTCCGGCATACGATACCTCCCTCCCCGAAGCCGATGACTTATTCACCGTTCCCGGTACGGAACGCACACGGGATGTACGGAGTGGGACGAACTAACGCAGTTTAGTGATCGCTGCAGCAAAAAAATACGCCAAGCGGAACGAACATTCGCACCGGAAAAACAGGACAACGTTCCGGTTGGTACAAGCGCCCCAGTGTGCCCCGAGGGTTGCGAGGATCGGCCCTGCAAACTGGTTCCCCGACCATCTCTCATACACACTCCTCCCGGGAACGTAAACGCATCCGCACACACACTCACCTCCACTGCACGCCCCTAAATGTGCGGACAAACGTGACGTATGGCTATGTACTACTATGCTAGCAAGCTATCAGCAGTTGCATGCGGTACTCGCTGCCGGCAAGGATTAGCACGCCGCCATCGAACCAACCGCACCAACCGGCAGGGCCAGGGCGGCAAGAAGGACGACGATGAAGACTCCGACGATAATAACAAAGATAAAAAGGTAATTGCGATCACGCGCACAAGATATGCGGGTGGCACCTGCAGCGGCACGTTGCGCCGTGGGCTGGACATTTAAAACAGGTCGATAAATTTCTAAGATAATCCCTGTTAAATAAAACATTATGTTACGTTGTTTTAATTGCAATAGTTTTCACTAGAAAAGTTACCAATAACCGGATTATAATTACGGTTCCTTTAACACATACCATCATTTAATCAATGTTCCTGAAAAATGTTCATTGTGAGGGATACACATGTTCCTGAATAATGTATGTATCCTAAGGGATACATACATGCCCAACAATTGATTGAACATTCGTTACAAACGCATTGGATGAATGTCGAATCGAACACTCTGGTCTTTTAGTTGAGTACCATAAGCTCATAATAAACCATATGGCGCTGGTCGCACCAAATATACAGTATGGTTTTTTGGCTATGCACCATTGGGTTGACTGCCAATCGTTAGATATTAACGTATTTGCCCGACATTTTAATTAATGATCATGCTTTAGTTTTCCTATAAAAGTTTTTTGTTCGATTTCTAAAAACCCTTTTCATTTTTATATAGTATCTACATCTTTTATCTTTTAACGATTGGAAACGGTGTGTAGAATAACTTGAAAAAATTTTACGAGTTCTAGTTGAAATTGTAAGAGATCTTCATCGATGATTGGATCCACCTCCAAATAGCTACAGCGTAAACTACTCCTGCCAAATTGTTTTAGCTATAGCATGCTCTCACGAAATTCCACATTCATGGAATGGCTTCCGTCAGCCCTTTCCTACTTATTCAAATATAAAAGCAGAAGTGATGTTCATGTTCTTACGCTTAGCAAATATGTTGTCAATCACGTGTTCAATTGAGATCATATTTGGCTTATTTGTAATCATTGGAATTATCGTAGCAAACCCTCCTAGCCAACAAAGATTATCGTATACATAGGATTAAAATGAGTGTGTACTATTGGTGTATAAAAGAATTTTTAAAAATTTATTTGTATAATGATCCCACCAAGAATGGGACCCAGTAATAGTACCATATCAGAATTCCTTGTCATAATAAATTTAAAGTGCTTTATAAAAATTTTTCACACTTCACCATTTATATTCGAAATATGCCCACTGTGCAGCCATTACGAATATTTGCCAAAGGAACAGAGCATAAGAGTCCTACCCTGCCTATCCAGTTCCTTTGGGGTATGTGACTGGGATCGGTGCGTTGTGGGAGGTCAAGAGAATATGTAACAAATCTAACATACCGGACGCATAAGCACGCCCCTGTGTCGGTAGGTGTATGGAAAAGGGCACCCAGTGAAAAACCGTCTAAAGACAGTACGTCCCCACGACGATCCGTTTGAAGTATCAAACCCACCCCTGCTGCCTCTTAGCTGCATGATGAAACTAGTGGCATTTTCATGAGCCCATGTAACCTGTTTCCACCGTGTCAAGAGGGATGAAAGGTTTATCTTTTCTCCACACAGCCCAGAATCAACTAACTCCCACGTGAGGCTCGTTTGCATTCAGCACCCGAATGTATGTGAGCGTAATAACAGCCCACGATAAGAAAATGCGAGCGAACCGAGCGCGTGATTTTTACTGCAGCCGGTGGAAATACCTGGAAATGTCTCCACGAGTCTTGGAGCCACTAATCAGTTCAGTTCACTGGTACCACTGTTAATGTGCGGGAGACGCTCGCGTGAGAAGGGTAATATGCTGAGCGCAAATAAGGTTGCGTTCTGTAAGGCTGTAGCTTTGAACCACGGATAGTGCTGCCTCCACGTGGGAGTTTATGTCTATTTTAGTTAATTTTCACACGTGGCGTCTACGTGAAGGAATGCGTTTACAGTAGCTTTTTTAAACGAATATTACTTATGAATGAAAATTATATTCATGAAATAATGATTTCGTTTTTTTTGGTCTATTATTTAGTAATTTCTTCATTTTTTTTTTTTTATTCCTTAGTTAATCTTTACATAGTTATTTGTTCCTTACCTTTCGCAAGAACTTTTACAATGGCTTCAATATTTGCTATCATAATAGAAACATATAGATTTTAAACACTTATTAATAAAGGTTTCTAAGGCGAAGATTTTGTCTGCAAATGAAATTTTTGAAACATTTCAAATCGGAACCTGTTTCAAAACTTTTATCGTGAGTGATTCTGCACGGTTATTTTAGGATCATTCGAAGCATACATGTTTGGCTCATTAATATTTACAACATCATTTCAACAAAAGGATGTCAGAAGAGAACTCATAATAAAATTGTTGTAGGCTTGTTGTTCTAGGGCCGTCAGCACTATTTTGTCAGATGGACTAAATTGATAAATCATGCACGATGCAGTAGTATCCCATTCGAGAATGACAATATTTATCTATATAGATAAATATTGTGTGAACATGAACAACAACTTTTGTTTCATCTTATGCACCCAAAGGCAGCACAGAATGCAAAAGTAAACACAAAACATGAAGTACAGAACTAATTTTCAAATCAAAATATACAAAACGTATCTATTCATGCTTTTCAAAATTCCATTTTATAGACCCACATCAGTACAATTTATGTAACTTACTTTAAAAGAAATTCAACACAACACTGTGTGAAAAGGCTCCCAAATTTCAAACATTTCACCCTTCCGCGATTCGTCAAATGTTTGAAACACATTATCGCGCGGGAAACCAGCATATGTAATTAAATTCCCTCACCAGCATCTCCACCCGGGATGCAAGCCGTTCGTGAGGTACGTTGTCGCTCACACGGTCTGAAATTAATCGTGATTGGGCTGCACAATCGCACTCCCCATATACATAACCCTGCATATCAATGTACCAAATGCTCCAGAAGGCCTTGCGGAGAATAACAACCAACGAAAAGCACCATAGTAACAAACAAAAAAATACTCCGATAGGAACGAGAAAAACCAAGCGAACGCAAACAGGCTGTGGCACCGAGTTCTTTACCCGAACGCTGCCGTGAATACGTAAATAACTTTTCAATGATGAATCATGGAGTCTTTGCGCTTATCCAAAGGTTGAAATTTTTTTCCTTTAGGCGACTTTTCTCTTGCAACTCCTGTCATGACGGTTGGGTTTTTTTTTGCTAGCAATGTATCTCGATGGATGCCCGATATAACATCCTTTGCATTCCTAAATAAGCAATCAGGCCGGATTTCATACATTGCCATAACGAACTTCTTCCTACGTAGCCAACGACATATTTTTTCTTACAACATATCTACGATCCGATTTGATTCATTGCTAAACTGACTGGAATATGCTCGAATCGTGTGCTCGAGCTAGCTTGTGCAGTAGTTTTGATGTAACGTCGTAAACCGCAATCGTTCCCAAAACAGTTTGCAGCCATGCTAAAGTAGAAATCGTTAAGATATTCTTCGAATCTCATCATATCAAATGGTACGCGCTGGAGTAGTTCCACGCTTCATGCATTGACTAATAAAATACGCCATCGACCCGATAAACATTGTGCTTGGGTGTTTATTTCCAATTTAAAGCCCCCAGGCACACACACACACGCACTAGCGCACGCGCGTACACACACCGACTGATACAATCCATGCATTCTAGAACGTAAGCACTGCATCATACAAATGGCTTTGACGGTACGATGAACTAATTTATTCAAATGATACTACCCATGCCGTATGGGTTTTGGTTTTAAATTTTCCAATGAATATTGCAGCGGATGGTACCGTTATTAGCATGGATTATGCATAAAGCAAGCTTTCTGCGGCACAGGGCAGTTATGCGTGTGTTGTGTGTGTGTGTGGTTTTTTAGAATCGGATGAATAAAGTATATCTCGATGGGTGGTTAGATTTAACCTAGTGCTGCATGAAGGTAGAACAAGTTGATAAATCTAAATAAAACTAATGCAGAGCATATAATTTATTTATTAAGAAATATTATACAGAAATATATAGAAATCACATATGAATCATCCCCAAATGTGTTTATAACGGTATGTTACACTTCATTTTATAACTAAAGCGACACTTAGACAACATTAGGCATTTAAAAATTATTGGAAAAGGGCAGGCAATATTTTTCCCAGAATTATTAAATGCAAAGAAAATTGAATTTGTCTATTCGTTTAATTGACAATTAAAATAAAATATCACTACAAGCACTCATAAGCTGAAGACAGTATCGTTGAACCCTATTATTTTATCACTATAATATTCCTAATTTCTTCAAAACGTAATTACTACAAATAAACGGGATTCAACCTATTTTGAACGATTGTTATTCATTTGATACTCATCCAACGGGATTTCAGAACAATTAAATGTAATCAGTAGATGGTTGACGAGCGCTGCTGACTAAACCGTGAACAAAACATCAAATCATGAATTCAGATGAAAATTTATTCACGCCATTTTTTAAGCAACTTTTTAAAGAACATAATTGCAAGAATCGATTAGCAAGAAATTAAATGTAACTTCTCTAAGATTATTAAAACACGCAGGAACAAACAAGTAAAAAAATACAAATTTAAATTAGCGACTGTTTGAAGCTTCTGTTCCATCAGTCAAAATGCTAGCTGAGCATTGCAAATGGAACAAGACGAACTTCAAACTCGAGGAATACTTCTTCACCCCTAGGCTTTTTAACATTCGAGGACTTTGTCTTACCTTTCAGCCATACCCAAAAACACCAACTGAAAAATGGTTCGCTGTGTTATTGAACTTTTTACTAAACGCCACTTTGCGTACTTCATGGAATCCCCAATTAACCGAATTTAAAATAACACATTGTTTTTCTACACCTTATCCACTGTTTTTTGTTGCTTCTTTTGCTATTGCTTCCCAGGCGCTGTCGAGTTTCTTCTGCGAAACCACCAACGATACTATTGTGATATCGGTGAAGTCGTCCGAGCAACCGGAAGTGTGCTGCGAGAGCACACCAACCCTTGCGGTAAGTTAACGAGAAAGCATTCGTCACAAACTTTTAAAGCTGCCCCAATCGGCACTGGTACCATACACCATGCGCCCCTCACCCACACTCAGGCACCCAGTCGTAGCGGCGGTAGATTGTGCTCGAAATTGTAAAGTTCTTCCCTCGCTTAAGGGTCGCAAAACACTTTTCCGAAACAGAATCCCAATTTTAATCATGATCAGAATTCGCCGAACAACAATCAACAGTCACCTAAGGCGATGGAGGTGGTTGGATTGTTGATGTTGTTCTGCGCACCCCATCCGATTTCGAAGCCATAAATAAGCTTCAAATGAACATCATTTTCACTACTCAATCACAGCTACCGAAAGTGTGCAAGAAATGGAAGAAAAACCTAACGGAAGAGCAAATTAAACATACGGATCAAAACGCGAACCATCGCGAGCACGGGAAGTTGGTTTGGCAGGTAAAACGTGCTGAACGATGACGCTTGTGGTATTCAACCGACGTTAAGATAAGTTTCCTGGAACCGTGGCAGACAGTCACGAATCACAGCACTAAGTTTAATCTTTGAAGCAGAAGTAAAATGTTGAACGTAAATAATATTTCACAACTATGTTCAACGTAATGACGTAAAGCAATTGCGTGTTTTCTATGTTCCAAACACATTAGCGAAAATACATATATTACGTGCAATATTACGTGCAATTCACAGATTACTTTTTCCAAGCAGTAGTGTAACAGTAGTTATATAAGACACATAAACGATATCATTTTTAGGACTATTTGATATATATCTGGTTGAATTTCTGAAGACTATTTTCCACGGAGAACGTTATTCGGTATTCAAAAGTCTTGTCTTCGGGCTTGGTAGTTTGGCACTCCTCGCTAAAGGGAGCTGGTCCAGATGGGATTTTGATACCGATCCTGTCCTGTGAGTTTGGCTTCATTCCAATATTTGCAAATTATTCAATCGTATATTTAAAGTACTATTGAGCAGCAAACATCATTATTAACATTATCATATCGTGTGAAACTTTAAAAAATTAAACACCTTTTAACTTTGGAAATAATGTGTAAAATATTGATATTTTTTATCGGACTATAGAAAATGCCATAAGAAATAATAAAATCGTTTGATTTTATGAAATAGTATCGCGTAAATCCATATAATCGAATTAAACTCCGATTATGTATAAATAAAAAAATCTTCTGAAATGCAAAATCTTCCTTCAATATTGAACAGTTTATTACACAAAAACTTGTATAATCATCAACAACAATATTAGAATACATGAGGCTCAATCGTTTCAACCCGATTAGCCTTATAATACAATCTTCTGGATAAATCATAACAAATCACTGTCTGTGAAGATTACCAAAAAAAATCCCATCCCAGATGGCTTCTCACCAAGTTTTACGTCCATCAAACCCAAATTGATTAAATATTCTACTAATTCTCAACTTTTCTCGCTACTGAATCTTTAACTTTCCTCTTCGGCCTTTAATACCTTACCCAAACAAGGCGTAGCGCTTCCATCCTCCCGCACCCGTGTCAATCCAGGTTTTGACCATATTTCCACCCGAATTCGAAAGAACTAAGCTATATCAAAAGCAAATCCGAGTATGAAACTTTTCCCATTAAGGCTCATTCCGTATAATACTGTGTGTTCCCGTCAGCCACAGGTCTGGTGGATTTCGACTCCAGAACCTCCAGGTCCGTGACCGCACCTTACGCCGGGGAAAAACTACGATAAAATATCAGCATTATCACTCATCTGAAGTTAATACCGCCAAAGCTCCCAAACACACCTCCACCAGCATATAGTATCGGCGTCAGCGGCACACCGGTTCACACTTCTGAGAAATGGGCCGCGGAGCATTACCCGTCGAGCCGACCGGCACCCTCCCAGCTCTCCTGTGCCTCCTGCAGAGGGTGTGAAGAGAGGCGCTGGACAGGAAATAGGATTTTCCCAATTAATATCTGCTATTTCGCTATTCTATTTTGCTACGCACGGAAGCAAACCAATATCATGTTTCGATATTGTAAGCAATCCCAGCGCTTCCCATTGTACGTGTGTTCACAACTGGAGTCAAAATCCAATTTCACGAAGTTGTCAGCAGTTTCGTTTGCCCTATCCAGCTTGTGTTGCAGTCAATACTTTTTTTCTCAACCTCAACCTTCCAGCTCCTCCTGAGGGAGTTCGGTTAAGTCCTCCGGTCAAACTGTACACGGGTCCGGCGGGAAAATGCGGATGCCATAGGAATGTTTGCACGAAAGGCAGATTCTTAAGATTTATTTGACAGAAAAGTAGAGAAAGAACGCTCGGAGCATACACTTCCTTTCACTTCCACACACGAAAGCTTTTGTTCAGACGATCCTGGCAGGGGACGCATGAATAAGGTATGCTCAGTTTGCTTACATGCCCTATGCGCCACCAGCCAGTACATTCCAATATGTTTTCGGCTTTCTGACGGTCGACAACCTCATGACACATTCATTACACACGCCTCTTTGACGCACTAGTAACGAACGTACGGGGGTTGCGAGACGGGGAAGGGTTTTTTGTTTTTGGTGAAATCTCTCTAGCAGGAAAGTTTTGTGAGCATCTAATAAGAAAAAGCTTTACCAGACAAGGTGTACGGCATGGGGAAACCGCAGAGAGTAAGGGAGCGAACAACGACACAGAGGAAGCATACAAATACGATTACTCTGCGGTTCCCGAGCGAACTGAGCATTACATTCATATTTCATTCTTACCGTTGTCCCACTCCCCTGCCGTACCGTGCGATTGGAGGCTAATATTACTACCAAAGCAAAGACGTCGATGACAGGCACGGTCGCCTCTTTGCAAGTCATAGATATTCGATCTCTAAATACATATTTATTACTGCGCGAGCGAAAAAACAACATTTCTGGTGGAAACGGGGGGGGAGGGCTGGCGTTCATAAGAGAAAAAAAATCCTCGCTCTTGAACTTCAAATCAAATCCATGATTGATGACACGTGAGTGAACAACGTTCAGCTACAGCAGCTCCCGAAGAGGAAACACGAAGAGCCCTGCTCAGCAGGCTGCTCCATTTCTTCATTTCGACACATTCCAAAACGACATGACCGATGATGACTCTGTCATTTACTAAATTGAACCAGAACACTGTGTAATAAGTGTCCGAGTAAAAGGTCACTATTTTAGATAAATCGTACGATTTTTAGGGTCTAAAATTGATTCAAGTCGCGTATTCTAAACTTCAAACCAAGAACTTATTTAAGATGACAACTTCTATTAAATCGGTAGAAGACAAATGGAATAATCGATAGCTATAATGTTAAAACACGAAAAGCAGCGTTGAAATCATTTTTCGATGCTATTTTATCAATTCATTCAATCAATTTTTATAAAAAAACAACACCTCATTTTTAATTAATCAATTAATTTTATTTACTCTAATTATTCCCAATCCTTACAAAACAGAGTATCCCACCATTTTATTTACCACCAAATTTATTTACTTCATTCATTTTGTCAGTTTAATTCGAGAATTATTCTCGTTCAATATAACAATTTATATACTAACAGAAAAATACAATAAAAGAACAAAGCTTGTTATTTCCTGTGACATTTTTCTAACATAAATATTATGAACAAACACCATAATACCTAGAAGCAGTCGGTAGTACAAATATTGGTCCAAAATATTTACGAACTGATGTTTCAACATCCGATATTCCCACTGTACGCTCCTACTAGAAGGAACATTCCATTTAGTCGCCTTTGCCTCGAGGGTATTTTGCAGCTGGACGTTATTTTCCAGCGATTTTCTCGAAAACACATTACCTCCCGACCGCGCTCGTAAGCGATGACCGAAGCATAAACCATCGATACATTTGCAATGGACGCCAAACTGGACTGCCGTGGTTCCTGCTCATCGACATTCCCAACAGCGCCGAGCAGCGAGCTTACAGCTGTCAGGAAATCAATTTCATCTACGTAATTCCCAGCATCCCAGGGTGCTGAGCAGCCGGCCCGACCGTCCCCGTAGTAGGTGCGTGTTGTTCGGTGAAAGGATTTTTTTGCCACTGTCCAAACATTTACGCTCGCACCGTTCAGGAACGATCTGATTAAAATTGAAATGGATTCCTCATCGCAGGCAACCCGACACAGAATCGATTGTCTCTAAGCGTCTCGCCGTTGATGGATTTTATTTCCATCACCATTAGCGCACCATCGCTTCGGGACTCTGTCTGGGGTATTGGCAGCCGGCTTTCCCACCCCGGTACCTGGGTGATGTAATTAAATTTTCCATTTTCCCTTACTACGGATCTGGTACCCGGTGCAGTTGTTTGTGCTGTTTTGTTACACTGTGGATGTCACACACGTAAATGCGTCACAATCAATGAGACTGTTGATCCCATTACTGTGCACTAAAATTAGAAAATGAATTTGAAGAAAGATGAGTCCAATGAAAATGTGTTTGGAAGATTGGATGAAAAGATAGGTAGGGAAGAAACGTGTTCTCAAGCGTCATGCTATCGGGTCAACGGTTATGATTCATCGCCGAACCATCATCTGGTTGGTCGACGTTTCCGAACACACCGTCCTGCTGAATGGCAATACAGTTGAGGGCCCTTTTCGATGGTTATTTGTCCGCAGTTAATGTAGTAGAAACAAACCCACCGTTACGTGAGACCACGCTTCCATCAAACTTCCAAGCGTCACATCCGTTTCTCATCATTTGTTGACCCAAAAAATTGTGCCACAAGAGGTTGCTGGGCGTAGGTTTACTCTAGTGGAAACTGGCACCAGCGCAAACTTTACAATCGCCATCCGTCGCCTAATGCCAACCGAACCCGCAGCGGTCCTAGAGTGGTCGAGCTGTGCTATCTGTTGAATCCGGATCGCAGCGTTATGCGGGAAATAAATAACGTAATTTTACACCCCACAAAGAGCTGGCCCGCCTAATCGAACCGGAGGTGGTGAATAAATGGGGCAGCTTGCGGTGGGTCGCGTCCTTGAAACGTGACGCGAAGCGGGAGGGTACAAAATCGTGGGTTGGAGAAGTTTTATCATTTACCATGTCGTTACGTACGGTATAATTTGGCAGTCATGTTAATGTGCCGGTTTATCAAGAAACATAGTGCAATATTTTAAAAGTTTTACGCATCCTTGGAGCCTTCAGGAACTCCTTCAGACGGTTATTTGAAATTGGATTTTGATTTAAATTTATTAACAATGTTCTCCTAAGCCGTCCTTGTCCATCGTTATCTTAAAGATTTTATTTGTAATGCTTTCTCGTGATTCTGCAATAAGTATATCCAAAATAGACAACTCAACGACACGATACAAAAAGCAGTAAAAAATGTACAATATATTTTCATCGTTTTAATTAAAATATTCCATTTTTTTGTAACAGTGAATGACTTAATTCATCACTTAAAAATCTAGAAAATGGTTAAGTTACAAAACGGGTTTCTTGGGAAAATCCAAAAATCAACAGTTCCGACGTCTCTCACAAGTGAAAGTTACACAACACGAGCCGCATCGACTTGCAGGTGGCAGTTTCACCAGACACCGCTTTGTTGTATGAAAATTCTTGGAACAAACTTTAAACTTGTCTTGTGAAAGCACTTGAATTAAAGTTGTTTTCTAAGGCCTCTCTTCTTTCTCGTCAAGGACGAAAAGCTATATCAACACATGTTGACCAAATGCTCAAACGTAAAATGTGTTAATACGAAGATAGAATCATGTCAAAACGCCAGAACAATCTAGTTTCCTATCGTAACTTTTTGCTTTTGCTATCGTAATTACTCTATTGGTCAATAATTGATTTGCCTTTAATCCATCGATTTTGGATTACGAAATAATAATGGTGATGCTAATTCAACAATAGAAAATTGTCTCTATAGACCGAAAGAACGTGATCATCACAGCTGCGTTAGAAGTATCCCGAAGGCTAAACGCCCAAATTAATTCACTAGAAAATGAGATCAGTGGATGGCTCTAGAAAATGAGCTCAGTTGATGCAAATTTCAAAAAGTTAATTTATAAACGATGATGAGAGGAAGAAAAAACTCAAATGAATTCTGTATAATGGACGGGGTTCGGTCGATTAACCTGAATCGTTTATTTGATTATATTGGTCATCAATTTCTATTTAAAGGTCAATTCTTATTCACGATAAGACAGATTATAGATTATCTAGACAAATAAATATGTTGCTTTTATAGAAGGGATGTTTTGAATATGTTATTTCTTTGACTAATTAATTGATTACAAAACTATTTAACTAAATCTATTTTTTCTATTAACATGAAAACAATGTCACTGATTTAAAAAAAAAACTTTTTTATTTGCAACTATTGCACCAAATGATTCTCCAAAACTCGTTATTAAAAACTATTTCGTCTGGTATGATGCAATTTATTAGGTGAAAAATTTCTAAGGTAGCACGTCAAAAAACACGAAAATAATTCCCTAAGTTTGGTTCTTCTATGTTTATCGATCGTATCGAGTCAATCCTTTCTTGAACAAACCTCGGTACCTTCAAATCATCCGTGAAATATTCCAAACGTACTCTACTCAGAACAATTTCTTTCACCTTACCTTTCTAATAGGTTTTTTTTACTTTCCCTTCCACGCAATCGTAAAATGGCCGATAAACAATCGCCCACGTGCCACGTAAATCCGTACATTACACCAAAAAAACCTCTCACACATAAACAGCAGCACCACCAGGGAAGCCTCGGGACCGGCGGGGTGATGTACGGCAACGGAACCATTGTTTCCGGTCCGCTGGAATCGCTAATAGATTTGCTGATGCCCGGCAACGTGGAAGAATTCGATCAGGTAAGCATAAACCACGCTCAGCAGTATCAGCCGGCAGGATGTTGTGCATCAGCCGTACACAGCCAGGCGTCCTGCGTCATCCTATCATGCCTCGTGAGGAAATTTAATTGTGCGTCATTTGCATTTCCCTCCGAACACCCCCATGCCTCCTGCCAACCCACAAACCCATGCGTGCGGCTTGTCAAACGCAGGAGTACGTCTTTTCGTTTCTGCTGTCGGCCAGATTTTTCATCCGCTCGTACGAGCTGCTGGGAAAGCTGCTGGAATCGATACCGGAGTCGGATCCGCTCGAGCGCATCGTGCCGCTGCTCGGCGTCTGGACGCGTATGTTCCCGTACGACTTTCGCGACGAGCGCATGATGAATCACGTCAAACATATCGTAGCTAGGTAGGTGCGTGCACCAGCTGTGGTCCGCGCAGCTGGATGCAATTTGATTGATAATGGCCATCGCTCACGGCATTAACTATCTGGTTTCGTTTCGCTGATTTTGGACGCATCACCATTTTTTCGACTATTTATTTTTTTATCCCGTGAATTGTTTTGTTGATGTTGCGGATATCCGTGTCCGTGCATGGTACCTAATTAACTTCCACTCTCACCCGAACAGATGTGCGGACACTAAGCTCGCGAACGTGGTGCCCCAACTACTGTGTGCCTTGCTGGCTCGACTAACCGAGCTGGAAAACCACGAGGAAGAGCTCAGAAGCTATCAATCAACCGTAGACAATAAGGTAAGGTCCATCGCCGGGACCATATTGCGCGTTCGCGTGCGCGCATTCCTCTCACGACTCTATTGTCTCCCTTCCAGACTGAATCTGTAAGCTGGCCAACGGCGACACAGCTGGCCCAGCTGCTGTGCCGCATCGAACGAAAGCTCGCCAAAAACGTCGGTCCGGAGGAGTTTGTGCAGTGCAGCCCTAATCTGCTGAAGGACCCGAACCGAGAGGATTTCACGCCGAAATCAATATCGGCACTCGGCGTTGCGAACGGTGGCTCGGGCGCGAACCACGCAACGTCACTCGATGGCAAGAAAACGTGCAATCTGGAAAGCTACCTAGAATGGTCGGCCCGATTGCGATTGTTGGTAGCGAACGAGATACTAAAGGTATGACTGACGTTCCATGGTGCATTTTCATATTTTCACCCTTCACTCAGTATCGATAGCACTCATCGTTTCCCTCGCTCTCTTTGCTCTTCCCTCAGTGTCGAAACATTCAGGATCGCAACAAGCAGTTTGAGCTGTGGAGTGGTGCCGCACAGTATTGCCTCCTGGTGGGAAACTACAATAGTGCGACGGCCATACTGGAATCGTTTGATCTTCCACCAGTCGCACGGCTGCAAGTTACGGTAAGCAAGTTGTTAATGTTTTGCACCAGCCAGTTTCAGCTTCCAACACGAACAAGTTGGGAATTAGGTGTGCTCAGCATACAAAGTGGAGTAGATAATGCTCTTTTGTGAACCCATTGAAGCTTTTGTTTTTTCGTACACGTCTGAAAAAATTAAATCATCCACATCTAAATGAGATTATCCCAAATTAGCACAACGACTAAAGGAGGATTAATGAAACAGATTCATGAACGACTGAAGGAGATTAATATATTATTTCTCCTATGAAAAAAGTGAATAAACAATAATTGATAAATGCTTGCTTGCTTAGTTTTATAGCAACTAATTCAATATCTATTCACCGTAATAAATAATAACTAACGAAACGTTCCATACACATTGCGTTACGTTACTCAATCTTTATTATAGAAATAATTAATTATATAAGCTAACCAATTGGATCATCTCAATCGAATCTTACGACTGAGTAAATCGTAAAACTTTGACATTTTGAAACTGCCCATTTGTTTCGATTCGTTTTCTCATTTGCAATGACGCAAGCAACGAATATTCCGCTTTTCTCAGAATACTTTCAATACCATTACATTCGGAATCTTAAAGGGAAGCTGAATCATAAAACGATTTCCATCCAATTATTTAATTATTGGCTCTCATCTGAGAAAGAAAGAAGAATGGCAGGGACTCTATCATTCAGCAAAACTTTCTGAAGTTATTCATTATTTTTAATTGTTTGCAACTTTTCCACAAAACAACTCAGTCAGTGTGTTGATTTCAAATTATGAAATCTACAACTAAGCTTTTCTTCTGCTTCAAAATTTCTCAAGCATTCAATCAGCAAGTAATGATCACCGAAATCAACCACTGCATTTGCATTACGGGATACGTAATCCCTGCCAAGCGCATTAATAAACCCACGCTAACGCCAGCGGAAATGTAATCCAATCAAACAACGGAAACCACTCACCCGGTGGCGACCGTGATCCAGCCCAGGCTACTTGAATCGAAATCACTCAGACAGATTATGCTTCCCGCAGAAGAACAAAAAAAACGGGCGTACGAATGGGGTCATAAAAATTAATTAAACGAAAAACGCACCCGACCGGAAACGGGGTGAAGGTAAATGATACGGCAGAGAAAAGTTCGAACGGAAGAAACGAAAGTTCCGAGCGGTGTGCGGTAAAAAATTACTTCCACAACTATGGTACCCACAGGCGTGTGGGCGCCGCTATAATTTACAATCGATTGCAAAGAGCACTCGACGATTTCGCAAAGGCCAGTGAGCAGGCTTCCCGCGCTGGAATTGGAGAATGGAACGAATGCTTATCGATCCGATTCATTTTTTCTTTCTGATCCGATTCCGTGGTAAGGTCGATTTGCTGCTTGGTAAGATTGGAAGTTAAGAGTGTGCAAACCGGTCCGCTGCTTCCCGTTCACGTCCGATGCACGTGCAACGATCGCACGGGTACGCAGTGCATTTGATTTTTTGTTCTGTTCTTGAATTTCTATTCACCAACAACATTGCGTTGGAAGAAATTCCACCTTACAGTGTAAGGCGGATATTGAAAAGGATTTTTTCAAACCTTTTCAAACAACCGCAACCCGTTTGCAGTCTGAATCGATATCATTTCAGTAACAAAAACAGGCACACATATTGACAAAAGCAATCAAAACAATGGCCGAATGCAGGGAAAAAATAAATCTACAATATTACATCCCAGTGCAACGGTGGAATCCCGTAGTATTCGATCGGAAAACAACTTTTCCCCGGAATCCTTACAAAGCAATCAACAAAAAAGCATCACCATACTCAACCATGCGCAACGAATTGCACCGTATGCTGATCTGCTGCAATGCAAGCATCAAAGTAACTCACTTTCAGAGAGATACTGCAGAGGGACACGGCACGGCGAGGAAATCCAATAATGCTAAAACAACTCTGTTTAGTAGTTTGCAAACTTTGTACCAGTAAAACCTCGAATAGCTTGTTGTTTGCGTAATTGTAAAACACGTGTGTTTTAGACAGTTACTTTGAACGTTGTGCTGGCTGAAAAAACGCAGCCAATGCGTAAAACATGCATACTTTACGTAAATTGCATTCTATTTGGTGCAATAAATATTGCAAAAAACAATTTTTGGTCGTGTTATAGATGATGTACGGTATCTATTCAATCGTTTCAAAAATAAGTTAAAAATATATTTGAAATAAACTGGCAAAATCAAATCATTGATCCCACGTAGAAATACACAGCTACGTTTGCCTGCTACTACTACAATCCGAATGTTTACAAAACAACTTAGTCATATTCACACATTTACATAAAAACTTACTATACCTTCATTGTAAGTATTCTATTTATGCGCTTTTCACAGCTTGTGGAAAAGCAATACGAGCGCTTATCGTTCTATACAAAAAAACGATAATCAGAAAAACATCACTCACCGACCAAATTCACCGTGTTAATAGTATTTTCATACGCCACCAACTATTTTCAATTAAATTTCATAACGCTGTAATGTACTCCAAGCAGCAGTGTTCAACCTATTTTCGCAACCCATTTAAAATCACTACCAATAGGGCAGAATGTAAAACCATATTTCCCGGAACTCTTTGTCAACAATCCAGCGTACCAAAAAAAACTACCACCCCGGTGCCATGTTACACGTCAAGAGTGACACTTAAACTGTCCACCACAGTTGGTGTTGAGACGCTGCAAAGTGCCGACTCTTGAAAAGGCCGTTCAATGGACGCGAAATCACGCGCATCCCGTGGCGGTGGTATCTGCGCTGGAAACAAAAACGCTCTCGATAAACTCTCCACCCACCGGCAACGGCATCGACTGACAAGTTTCAATTAACCGGGACAAATTAGTTTCATTTTCCCTTCCATCGAGCCCATTCTCATCCACCGCCCACTGTTTTGTGGCTGACGATGGTGGCTGACGTCAGTCGCGTTTTCTTAATGCATCTGGTTTAACTTTTTTGCCTCTCCCAGTTCGTTCACATTTTCTATACTATTTTTGTGTATTGTTTTTGCCCTTCTACATGTTCGTCGGAACAGTGGAGCAAACTGTCATCGACAACGAGCCAGCAGCTGGACTGTATGCAACGGCATGCCGAAGGCTGCGGTAGTCTCTGGAGCAAACAGACGGAGCAGCAAGGAAACGGAAACACCGACGGACGTCGGTCCATCCTGCATAACGGCTCGGCCGAGAATGGGTCGGTCTCAAAACCATCGACATCGGCTTCGGCCACTGCCAAGGCATCAGTCGCGACAGGAAGCGGCGTGTCTCGATCGTGCTCGAACGAGTGGGTAGTGATACCCGTTTTTGTCGACATTATCAAGCTGGCGTTGAAGGCAAGAGAGGACTGCTGCGTTAGGTGAGCACACAGATGTTAAACTTCACAGCCGAATGGCACACCCAAAACCGGCCAGATTAGATGTGCCCGATATAGTTGCAAAAAGCAGTCCGGCTGTCGAAAATACTCACATCCATGTCCCATCATCAGGAAATCGTCTGCAATTGTTTACTGTACGACTGTGTTTATCATACGTGTTTCTTTCATTTCTTTCACGCCGCTTCCATCGGTGTCCGTTTGTTGCAGGCTTCCGAATGGTCACATAAACATGACAGCCTTCGATCGATTGGCGGCTATCGTCGGAGCGTTCACCAAGCACATGATTCAGGTCAATCAAACGCTACCGGACGTTGGGCAGTACGGAACACTCTGCCAGTACATGCAGTGCTGTAAGCTTCTCAACGAAACAGGTAAGCTTCTCCGTTTATTTGTTTAACTTTTCCTCGCCACTATTTTTCAACGTCCCGAGTTTCCCTCGGGAAATTGGGAAATTGAAAACAAGAAAGCAAATAAACACCACCAGCTATCGAGCGTACGTCAGTGTGCAACTATTTTTGTAAATGAATCCCACGTTCGCTCGGTAATTAAATGCATTGGCCGGTTGATCAAAGAACAGTTGCTCTTCCCTATTTGCATTACCCTGGTCGATAATGGCTTCCGGAATGGTTGGGTACAGAAACATTTCCAATATGGTGTAAAATTGATGGACCGGCAAAATTCAACTCGTTTACGCCATTATGAAATTAAAAAGAAAATTAATCAATCAGGACGTCCTAATGAACGAACGGTCAATTAGGCGAAATTGAACGCATGTAACGCATGTACATTCTAAGGATGTAAAGTTTAGAGTTTTGAGCTAAAATTTTCATATTGTTATTTAAATGTAATTAATGTGATTACTACTAAATTATATGAACATTCAATAGGGTACGTCAACTCTTTGATAATATCATTCATGCATGAAGAAGTGCCAAGTTTTGAATTTTTTAATATACTTTTTTGTTTACTTGGATTATTAAACAAAATACCACCACTGACTAATTATTGAAAGTAACTGGTAATTACACTGACAAAGTCTGACTGGCAGGTTTCTCCATTTTATTGTTACCGATATATTTA
>JXXB01037946.1:0-34437 GCA_000956275.1 Anopheles koliensis | reverse complement strand
TGTAGTTGGCAAAGAGACGAAGAACAGTGACTCGTTTTTCAGCGTCTCTTATATTTACATAAACGAAGATTGCTGAAGGACGGCTGACACTCTGGCGCTTTGGAGACGATGGTATTTAACAACATGTCCCAGGCCAAATTCCATCAATCTTGAATAAAATGATCTTGGACCTGGAACGATTCTTTTTTAGATGTGTTGTGAATAATCAATCAATCATTTGCTAAATTAGCATTTGACTAATCCATAATGTTACGATTAGATTAAATTTATAAACATTTTTTTACATGTTTCTAACGTTTAACGTTATTATTTCATGGACGTTTGCACAGTACATTTGATACAATACATAAATTTCTCAGTTGTTGTACTTGTTTGCTAGTTTAAAATTAGACCAACTATGCAGAAATATATTTTTTTATCACTTTTTCAAATAAATTCAAGCACAAAGAAAATTTTAAGCAAACAATTTACAAGAGTTACAAGTGAACCATCATTTCAGAAGTTCAAAAATTCAGACTAAGATGTTATATAAAAAATAATAATAATAACTCACAAAGGTGATCGGGCTAAACAAGCTAAACAAAGACACGAGTGCAATATTAAATTACAAAAACATTTGCCTGAAATTCACAAACATGAATAAATTCCCGTTGTTTGAACAAAAGATAAAGGAAGAATTGTGAAACGAACGATAGAAGATAATACCAGTATGTTTTACTAATCTGAATTTCATTGTTATACAATGTTTTTGAAAAAAGAAAACACACATGTAACATACATGTTTTAAAACTTTTTTTTCTACATACATGCTAACTATTTTCAACTATTAACCTACTACTTCTGCTTCTTCTGTTTGGCGTTACGTACGAAGTCATGCCTGTCGTTTAACCGGCTTGCTAGACTGATTTTTTACCACCATAGCTGGTTAGTCACTCATCGCTAGGGTCCTGTCGTGTGAAAGACCGGCGTCGCTACCACCACACCACCCGCTCTAACCTACTAATCTACTAGCTTACAATGTTAAAAAACATCAATTTAATGCTTGAGTTTGTGGTTTGAAGTTCTTGTTGTAGAATGCATTTCCACAGCGGGCAAATTTGTGCTAGATTTTCTCCAGACGCAAGCATCTGTCATAGTTTCCAACTCATTGACGGCGAAACAAAACTTAATGTGAGTTCTACACAAACATAGACATAATTTGAATCTGTAATTCTGTAACTACATGTACAAATTGTTTATAAAACCATGAAAATATCATATGGAAAATAATGAGAACATTTTTATTTTCAAAAATTTGAGACAGTGAATATGTTTCAAACTTAAAATGATATTATTCACTACGAAAGATTAAAAAAGTTGTTGTTAAAAGTAGATATAACCCCATCCTCAAAAATTGGGATTTCTAATTACGATTTGTGTTAAACAAGTGAAAGCAACAGTAAAAACAAAACGGAATCACATTTGATTCTGAAAGCGTTTTATGAGAAGCTATACGAAATGCAAAGGAAAGTGTAATTTTGGGATTCTTTCATTGATATTTCGTGTAATATGAACACTCAAATTCTTGTTTTAATATTCTAAATTATGGTTCTAGCCATAGTACATTTTCAACTGATTGCATTGTACATGCGAGAAATTTCACCAGCTTTCGAAAGCGACGAATTAGGGTATGTGATAAAAAACTTTTTAAATTGAAAAAAAAAACAACTGTTTATTTATGCTATCCTGTTCGAGGAGATGTTAATGAGTAGCTCTGTTTTAATACTTTTTTACATATGTTTCACATTTACAAAAGATTTGTACCCTGAATTGAAGTGTATTTTACTATACTTTTTTGCTATAGCAAACAAAATCGTCAGCACCCACAATTTCTACATATACTTCATTAGGGTATGTAACAACAGGTTTGTAGAAAAACACCAAATCGTACGCGAGGCAATGGCACTTTGGTCTGGTAAAATAACTTAAAAACAATGTAAATGTTTTTTTTAATTATTCTATCAAGTGACGGAAGGATAAAGCTCGATGATGTATTACTGCATAGCTTTAGAATATCATCCAACGCCATCATTCAACAATAATATTACCGTAAACGAAGTAACAATAACACCTAACACACACTAATATACATTTGCTACACCGTTTGTAATGATTGTTTATTGACGTTATAACTTTCAACACGTCATACCGAAGGAATGCCAATGACGTCGAGGTGGAAAATGATTTTTCGTTCTGGCTGCTTCTTCTTCTCGAGGCGACGAATCGCATCGATAGGTGTATTGGTGGTTGATTTGTATGGTGTACGAGTTGGGAAACAATTGGTTGGTACGTACATTTTATGCGAGATAGGTACTATTTAATGAGTTGAAATTAAGAAGCTGTAAAGCGTCGGAAAGAGTTTGTTAGCGACTACCAGGTCCATGATGGATATTAATAAAGCTAACTAAATAAATAAACGTGAAGGTCAACGAAAACAACCATTTCCTGAACATAACACAAATGCTTTTTTGTACCAATTATAATAACGCAAATATGGAACTAAGCACTTGCCAGTTTAGTACACAGAGACGACCGTTTTCTCATTCTCGCCGTTACCAAATGATGTTGTGCAAGGCTGCACAAATGATGGGTTCACTTTTATCGATCACGTCATCGACACAGCTGTGTTTTGGCGAGATCCGTGTGGAAGATCGCTTGGAGTTCTAAAAATGAATATGAATGCTCCATAGCGTTGGGTTGTGTGTTGCTGTGCTGTAACATCCGCAACACACCATCGGCGCGATTTTTTGGCGCGGATTTTGTTTCCGACTTTTTTTTTTAAAGATGTTCCCGATAAAAGAGCTCGTTTCTGGTCTCGAGGGCGTTCTCGCCCTGCTACGGCCATTGACTTTGACATTGGTGGAATAAATGAGCTCGGCACGAGTCCTCCGAGACGGTGGCTGGCTAATGGAAGGCAAACAGCGTCCGATATGGCCGCCTGCTGCCAAACGGTACCGCGCGGGATGAATTTTTATTTTGAGACACCAAAACGCTCGAAGGGCGTATACGACGGTTGGTACCGGGGGGGGCTAAAGAAGTACGGTATTTTACACGACTTTTTGGCATTCAGACAACAGAGAGTGGCACCAAGCAAAATGGCCCCAAATCGCGCGAGAGCGAGCGAGCGAAATGGTAGCTGATCTCATAATTTTCTATCCTCTTGTTTGGTTATTTTGTTTTTTCAGATGAAACATGCCTTGTTCTATTCTGAGAGTAATATTTTGCGTTCCTACTACGATGATGATGGTGATGATGATGCTTTAACTAAATGATGTCACCGAGTTACCTACTTCAAAAGGTTTGTTTAAATACTTAGTAGGTTAAGTTATTAGTAATTAGCATACGCAATCAAAATGGTAATTTAAAGAAAAATAAGTAAAACGTAAAAATGTGAACATACTTGCACACATTATGTACTTTATTCATTTTATAAATAATAAATTTAAATTTCAAAGATTTTCTCAACAAAAACAAATTACATATTTCACACTATAGTCAAAGTCGCGAGACTTTGATTATAATAAGATTAGTTATATTTATATTAGATTTTTCTTACGTAAGTAATATTGGATACTCTTCGACTCTTCATCGCTGTGAACCTCAGTAAATTAGAAATGTTGTTAAACCTTAACCTAACCTTAAAGGTAAATTCAATAATAGGCCATACACATTAAAAATTGCTGGCAACTCTTACTAAAAACTTTACGTTATAGGAATTTTATTACTAATACATATTCGTTTTACGAATAAATTTACAATAATAGCAATGCAGCGGTATTATTAGTAAATTCATATCCATGTTACAATCCAATGAAACTAGGTCATGCACAATCGACGTTTGATTGTGTAAAGATGATGAAAGGCAGACTTCGATCATTTCAAAAGCTGTTCAAAATTGTTTATTTGTATCAGGGAAAATAAAACTCACGTGCTGATGAAAACATTTCATCATCTTACTTCTGAAACTGTTCGATCAACTTCTCCATTGCTATGCGTTATGTTCGAAATTCGTTCATAACTTCCAATCGATAGTGTGGAAGACATTTGCATAGCATTATTATTCTCGCGATTCATTCGTACGGCCCAAGCACTACTGTTTCACTGTAGTGATACTTCACAGAATAAATCCGGTTTCATGAATCAATTATAAGGCGCTGATGACAGGTGCGCACATTCGTTTGTTTGCGTAGCACGTGAGGAAGGTGGTGGCTTCAAGGTGACATAATTTAAACACCTCAAGTGTCACCATATCCGTTTCACCCTTTATCGTCCGAAACAAGTGTAGAGTTTTGGCACTCTTGAGAGCACTCGCTACTATGACATCATACTCCAAACTGTACGGTTGGCCTTCGTCTAGGATAAACCGTTTGGGACAATATTTGTTTTCCGTTGTTTTGTTGATGCTCACGTCCCATCTGTGTGCAGTGGTCGCGTGCACTCGTGGAAATGTGATGCCCATGCGTGGTGGGTGATCGCTTGAAGAAAAGATCATTACGATATCGCCGGCTCACCGGCCAACTGACTCGAGATAGCGCTAGGAAATTCGTCCGATTTGTTGGGTAGAGTGAAGAGAGTGTTCGGGTTTGGGCGAAGGCCCATACCGCCCGTTACGGTTTTTGAGTTCCGGATCAAATGCATCGTTGATTTCGAAAGACGCTACCCCAACGCTGTGTATCTGCCCCGATGGTCATCCATTTACGATTTTCAAATGTGTTTTTTTCGATGCTCTTTTCTTACGTTGCTTTCTGAGATTCGAGTAAATGATTGTGTTTATTTTGAAAGAATCATACCATTGTCAGATTTTTAGGAGTTGCTGTAATCTAAAATACTTTTTTTTTAACAAGAAATCATTTCTACCATACCGTTTCTTAGGAAAATTCAACCAAAGTTCTATAGTATCGTTTCAGAACATATAAGAAACTTTAGAACTATGTTTCAGAAACAGTTCTGATAGTTTTGTAGATTTTGCTATCAATATTGTTCAAAAGATGTTTAAGTCTACAAAACATATGAAACAAAAATCAAACAACAGAAATAAATGGATGAATGTCATGAGTGCAATTATATATCAGAATGCATACCTTCTGCATTAAGAAGAGTTGATGTTTATTTCTCCTATTTTGCACGCGTGTGCGCCTACTGGTATTCGTAACAGCCTACTGGGAACGTCGGTGATGAGTTTTCCCCTCAGCAACATTCTCAAACGGTGGCACGTGCTTAACCGGGGAGGAGAAAACACAGCCAAAACACACATGAATGTATGCGCGTATCTGTCTCAGCAACAAGTGGCACTGCGTATTGTGGTGGTTCGTTCGTACGGCCACGGTATATTGTTCGATGCAATGTTCAACCTGCACGATTATTCGACCCTATCGGAGAGTAATCAAATATTTCGTGAAAGAAATTCACGCAATTCCTGCACAGAAAAAATACACGAGAAGGAACGACTTGTTCCTTGCATCCTTTAGGAGTAATTATCTTTTCTTTTTTTGAATAAGTTGCTAAATTTTAGACTTATGAAATATTTGTAGCATTTCTCTTGGATTTTTGAATATCTTTAACACATACACGTTTTATTACACAAGTAGAACATTCATTTAAATAATCATAATACCATCATTAGCTTCAGTTTGTGTCCAAGCCTCTTTCTCAAATTGAATCTTCTTCCGTTGTCATGACGTATTTACCGCCAGAGTCCGAATCGAAAATCTGCTTTAAATTTTAACCTACTTTTTTTTCTCCTCCACCTCGCTAACTTACCCCTCTCTTGTGCACCCCCGCCAGCTATCCTAAAGTATAGAATTCTCTTTAGAAAATATTTCCCGCACTACCTGCCTGCGATATGTGTCATCTTTAATTTGCAGATTTTCCTTGAGTTTGCATTCCGTTTCTATATTCACACCACCTCCGCTTCGCAGCATTCGACATCGGCGTTACCGACCGATTGTAGGCTTGGCGGCAGCTATGTGTGTACAGACATACAATTTTTCCCATTTTCCTCAGAGCACACACCAAGACAGAGATGAATAACAACAAAAAAAAAACACTCACACATACACAGATATGTACAAATTTTACGATTGCCAGAAAGAAAATAAAGAAAAGTTGAACCGCGCGTATGATTAGTACCGTCGTCATCCACCGTAACGTTGATGCCCGGGGTGGGCATCGGGGTGGGACGTCGCCACCGGGAGGACGCAGGAGGTGGATCACCCGGAAGGAAGTGTGGTGCAGAGGGAAGAGGGGTAGGGTTGAAAGGAACCCCAAAGTAAAGTGTATGTGCGCTACCGAGTCAAGTCTTTATCACGTGGGGTCCGCGAGGGCTAGGGGTTGGGTGGGTTGGAAGTGGCTTCTGCCTTCACGGATGAGCTCGTACGGTGTTGGTGGTTGATTTCCTTCGCCTGGCTGGCAGTGGAGCAGAGCATACAGAAACCCATACTTCACCCTCCCGAATCGGTTGCCGTGTTTTGCGAGTGCGAGCGAGATAGTGTCGGGTAGAGTGCGGCCGTCGAAGCTCTCCGGTGACGTTCGGCGCTGGTTCCTGCACTAGCCAGTTTCTTGGCGGAGTTCAAACGGATCGGATCAACCGTAAACCGTGCGCGCGCGCTCGTGTGTGTGTGTGTGTGCGCTAGTGTGCCTTAGGTGTGTAGATTTATTCGGTTGAAGTTAGGCGTTACACTATTAGAGTGTAAAAAATTATAAATGCGACCCAATTGTGTAGAATCAAATAGCAAATGAGTGATCCAGTTGCAAGCGCTGTTCGATCTCACTGTCCAGTGTGCTAAGTGAACAGTCCGAACGAAGGACATCCTCCAACCGTTTCTGGATCATGCTCGTTTCGCTCGGGAAATTGCATTCGATCGTTTCACGGCAAAGGAAAATTTTGCAACCGTGCGCATTTTCGCTTCCAATACCAACAAGTGGTAGTACGTGCTTGTGGCAACGGTGTTTGTGAGTTGTGTGTAGACGATAATTTATGTTCATTCGGATGGGTCCGCGGGTCGTTCGGGTTTGAGGTTGTGTACTAAAAATATCAGATCGCAGCATGTGTACGATTAAACCGTTGCACTCGGGGACCTTTATTATCATTAGTAATGATATTTCGTTTGTATTGGCCTGTTGGTTCACTGTGTAGTTTCGTTCAAGAGTCGGGAGATTTTACTCCATTGTAGCTCAATCTACTATTACAGATAGGAATGTTTGAGAATCTATTTTTTTTATAGAAAAATAGTTTGTTAGCATGGTGATTTCCATTCTTCTTTTTATTGGTTCGGTTTCGGCAAACAAATATACCTTCCCCGCTCTCTGGCCTTGATTGTGTGTTTGTGGGACGGTGCCAAGAAATCGGGAAAAACGCACCGAATCTCTCGGCGGTCCCGTAAAAGCAAACTAGACGACAAAGATTGAACGGATAGTAAATAACAGTTTCGCATTACATGTGCCTTCACGTTGGTGTGAGTTGCGCAGGACGAAGCTGCGGGACTGGTGGTTAGGATCATAATGCCAAGCTTGATGCTTTATTGATGTGTTATTTTGGGCCAGACACCGTACCGGATGTGAATTCAATAAACGGCCATCTTCCTTCGCTCCAAACTCACCCGTTTCATGCTTTAACCTGACAGTGTTATTGTGGTGGAAAATAAAAAAAAAAGTTGCTTACCCAAACGTGCCCTAGGACCATGGTTTTCCCCATTCCCTTCGTCCTTTGTGTTGGTAACAATGAATAGTTAGAGATATGGTAGTACATACATAATTGACCTTCGATTAGATCACGGTGACAAGAAGCGCTGCGACATTCTGTTGGGTTGAAAAGGCACAACAGAAAAAAAAATCGTACAAAACTATAAACCACGAAGTGTAAACACACTCACACAGTGTGTCTAATGTGCGAAGCGTAGCGTTAATGAACATCGTGGTGCCGATAGAGTAAACAACGTGGAAATAAAAAGCAACAGCAACAGTGAACTAGGTATCTAGGTATTACCTCGGTTTTTTCCTCGGTTGTGTGTCTAGATTAGAAATTTTGTCAGCCTGTGCGGATTAACGGCGTCCCCATCGGTGTGTCTATTGGTTCGTGTGACGTTTACGACAGCTGCTCCGCAAGCATATCATCCACGGGTCAACGTCTACTAGGATCGGCTAATCGTACGCGCACCGAACCAGATACACACAACAACTCCGACAGCTAGGATGGATCAGTCGCGGGGACTTATTTTTAAAACCGGATTAATACTCCTTTTCCTGCAAGGTAATTTGACTTCGGTTCCGTAAAGTAGTAACACTAGCCCTTGGCCCTTTCCTTAAATTCTCGACTGTCGGCTTCTTTTCCGAATTTTCACCCGGGGCCAAGAATAGCCGCTTACAGAACGGTGTGTATGTTTATGAGTGATAGTTTCGTTGCGGAAAAAACCTTCGCATTTTTTTTCAAGTTCGTCGAACCGAACGCTGGTGTGGGAAATGTTGAATGATGGTGTTATTGGATTGAATGTTGGTTACAAGGGCATTTCGTCCGAATTATAATGTTATGACAGTAGCAAGGTTTGAATGAATCCTCTTTATGCTATGGTTATTTTTTCAATGTTACTTAATTTACGCGGCAATTAAACATGTTGAACGATGAGGTTTGGTTTACTTAAGAGTTGCTCTTTTTTGATTTCTTTTAATTTTAATTTATTTATCAAGAGAATTTTGCACATTTTCGAATTTTGCACAATTATCGAAATGTTACGTAAATTTCTAATGAATGAATTAACAATCAAATCAAAAAGCTAGTTGAAAATGCATATTTACATAAAAAAATATTTTTGTTAAAAGACTAAAATAATTTCGTCCTCGCAGAATGATGACCACATTTTGAACAGACAGTGGAAAGAGAAGTTTTTGCAGCCGTGCTTCTTATCAACATAGTTTTTGTTTTCATTTTCTTCATGAATAATGATGTTTTGTTGATCGTTAACGTAAAATGATTTAAATGGCACGTTCAACGCTAGCACACATGATGTTTTCAGCTGGGTGTGATAGCGTTGAGTTCCAATAAGTGATTAAAACCCAGTTGTGATTTCATACGAAACCAACAAAGAGGTGTAAAAGTAAACAGTGTCAAGCACGTGGTAACAATCAGGCCTCCCGGATGCTAACACGAAAATAACACTTGCAGTTGTTATGTGCAGATAATGCGATCAATGTGCTATATGAGTTATATAAAATAGAACACAAGATTTATTACGTATCGGAAAGGATATAGATTCACGTTGAATTGGTTGGTTAAATGGCTTGAATAAAATTTTGTGCATCTCGTGCCACATTAAAAAAAAAAAAACAAACAGCACCAGCACATTTACTCAGCAAGCGAAATAAATCAGGAAAGATCAAATAAATAATAATATGATTTACTCTATTGAATGCAGTTACATGCAGTTTAGTAAATAAATCCTATAACCAAACGAATTGACGAAAAATCTGTGCGTTTCTCGTATTTGTTATTATAGAAATTCTTTCACAAGTGCTAGTACAATCTAGGAAAAAGAATATGCATTGTTTCGATATAGTAATAAAATAAAGTTTTACTATATTTTAAAAGTAAGTACGTATTACCGTAGTCATCAAATTAATGCCATTACAAAAAATTTCCTTTCCGTTCCGTATGTTCTTAGCCAGCATCATACAGGTTGTTTTTACCAGGCAAACACCACCAGCAATTAAATAAACGATTGTCGATGTATTGGTGAAAAGCACGAAAACACAATCTGGAAAGAAAGCACCACCTTTTTAGCACGCATTTTCTCGAGCAACTTTTCGCTAACGTGTGGTGTGTTTACTTTTGCCTCCCTTTGAGTGTGTCTCTGACCGGAAGATGCTTTGGAAGAGTCCACTGTCACTTGGGTGAGATATTTTTAGAACTTTGCACGGCGCAATATGTCGGTTTGTCGTTTGACTAAACTATACAGCAGCGAATGTTTGCGTGATGGTTGAATCAGCAACCGAAGGGAGTGATTGTATCTGTGAAATTTTTGGAACGAAAAATTTGTGCAAAATCCGACATAATCGGCAGAGGTGTATGCAAAATCGGAAATGTACATTTTGAGTTTCTTCACACCACGTTGTTCGTTTCGCACAGCTGATTGTGATAACCAATATTGTTCGCAAAATATTGCATTTAAATCTGAAGGTCGTACACGCCTCGAAATTTGCGGTATCTGGATACCTGCACGTGATCGATGCAGCGACGTGCAACGGAATTACACCTAGACCAAAATAGACAATATGATAAATGGATGTGCACCGATGCACAGAAGAATGCTCCGCTCGTAATAATACGACTAAGGAGAAATCTAATTGCAACGGCCGATCCCTTTCCAGCGCAAAAAATAATCGTTCCCAGGTGGGTTGGCCTGGGAGGGTAATAAAGAAAAATAACTCATCATCCTAGTGAGTAGTGGGTTCGGGTTGGTTGTTTTTCCGCAGCGAAAGCTTGCAGTTGAATGAGTACGTTGCTAAACAGATGCAACAGTTTTCCCGCCAGCAAACGGCGTTACGCGTGAGGAGGAATTGAAAATACCGAACCGGCACTTGAACATCGTCCAACGGCGTAGTTCGCATTGATGGTCAGAAAATACCACACTTTCTTTCTCTTTTCATCCCTTACCGTGCCGAGCTAGTACACTTTCCATTCCTCAGGCTGGCTAACCGGCAGGAGCTCTACCTAACCGATCGGTGGCAACGCGCATCGCGTCAATCATATTTGAAATTAGATTTATGGCGTCGGGTCCGCCAACTGTTTTTCAATAGATAAAGAGGGGTTCGTTGGAACCAAACCGCGAACGGAACTGTAGCGAAGGTGTGGACTCGAAGCGCGTTTGCGTGACCTTAATTTGACGCCCGGCCCGGCTTTGCTCTAATGTGGCAGGATGGCGTCAGTAAGGACGGCTTCCGGAATATTCGGAGTGAAAAATTTTCCTTGAAGGGTCTTCTGGTTAGTCGCCGTAATGTGCCTGGAAATGAGTGTTTGCTAGTCTTTTTTGTTAAACCACCATAGTGTTAATGTGGTAGTGATTTTGTTTTGGCAATTTCATGAGATACTTGTATTTATCAAACACTTCTGCGTTTTGTATTAGTTAAAGAAAACAATTATAACTATACGATTGGATTCATTTCGAAACCGTTTTCTTGAGACTACTATTCGACATAAGGAAGATAATGTTTCATGCAGACAGTCTGCTAGTTCTTTTCTTTTTAGCTATACAAGTGTATCGGAATGCATTAGGGAACCATCTCCAAAAGCTGAAGAAAAAATTAAATAAAAAATTACTATAATACTTTGTTAACCGTACATTCTAGATGACGCACGATGAGGTTTGATTTATGCCCTGCTCGTTGCGTTTGTCGAGTTATTTACCTATCCATTAGCATACGCCTGTCCGGATGTTGTTGGAACGTCGAACGTTACTACTCTACGCCCAAAGGAAAGGAGTGATGTTTTTGCTAGTGGGCACGGTTTTACTATGCGTCTAACTTAGTCTTTTCGCTGGCGTTATGTTGGTTCACGTAGTATCAAAATATTGAACGTCGTTTATTTTGACGGTTTACACTACAACGGGGCCATGTGGTTTGTTTGTCAAAACAGGTATAGAATGAGGGTCGTAATAGAAGATTGAGTTTAGAAAATAGTATCATACATGGGGGTTTGGTTCAGAATGAGCGAAGAAGTTAAATAAACAATCGTTGAAATTTTGAAAGTAATTTCAACATTCGCATAGTACTCTTGACTATTGGGACAATTTCTTGTAACAAAACCGATGTGTCGGTTTAAATATTGTGCTAATCATCTTTATTTTTAAACTTAAACTTTTCTGAGCACACGATGTAAGTCGTGTCAGTCGGAAATGTGTATGGTATGAAAATGTTAAATCATATTTTTCAGCTGCATCTACCGTCCGGTTGAGGCTATGGAATGTGATCAATATTCCAGTTGCACTAATAAGTTATTTTGTATAATGACGTCATAACTTTAAATGTATTATATGCACACAGATTTTACGTCGCTTGTATTTTTACTGCATTTTCAAAGGCATTTGCAGAAACTAAATATTAAGAGTTAAACACAAAGTATCAAAGTGATCTGTTTAACGAATTATTGAAATACTGTAAATTGCATTTAACATATATTAATTTGGAAACTTTGAACACAGCTTAAAGGGGTAGTTTGAACTGCTTTCTTGAAGAACTTTCCTAAAATATTACTAAAAACTATAGCAAAAACCTCAACACATTGTTTCCCTTGGTGTAAGCTGTTGCTGTAACAGAACAATCTTTTATGTCTGTGTCCTGTTGGATAGTTATGTGTAAAGTTGGAGCCACGAAACATTTTCAAATTTCTTTTATCATCCTTTTCTGAGAAAGATGCGTTAAACAGTATGCAAAAGTTGATTTCAATTGGAGAGGATGTGCTAGTTGTGTACAATTTATGCCATGTTAATCATTGCACACACTTTATCTAGTTGTCTGTTTCAATAACTCATTCTGCATTTTCTTTTCAGCTGTCACCTGCCTTGAAATTAGCAACCTACGAGTACCGCCCTCTTACAGTATAAACCGTGATGAAACGGAGCGCACTCCTCTGGTCCTCGGTTGCGATTATGCGATTGATGAGAATGATTCGAAAGGATTCGTGCTTAAGTGGAAGCACAACGATCTGCAAATTTATCAATGGATTCCTTCAAGGAATCCCGTCGTATTTGTAAGTAATTAAACTCACAATTTAACTTTTTCTTTAGTATAATCTAATTGCACCCTTGCATGTTGAATTTTGTTCGTTGCAGAGTTCCTTCAAGGGTCACATAGACGTTGACTACTCGGAATCGGAAGATCGGTTGCACAAGCACAGTGCCTTAAAGTTTATCAATCCGATGGCCAACTATACCGGCAAATATACCTGTCAGGTGCAAACTTATCACAGTGTAGCGTCTCAAACGGCACATCTGCAGATTATCGTTCCCGAAACCGATTTTTCTTTGGGATACCAACGGGAAACTAACGGAAGCACAATTGTATTTTGCAACGTGGGAGAGATCTATCCATTGCCAGAGGTGTCATTGTTGTGAGTAACTCTTATGTATTTAAATATAAAAAGTGTTCGATTAGTGCCAATAATGATCCGTGCCATGACTGTAACGATTTAAAATGACCCTGTTGAACATGTTTTTAGTGCAAATACTCGGTCTAGCATTAGAAAAAAAAAACAAAAACATGCTAAAATATTCCTCTGGGTCTTTTTAAAATAAGTTATTTTGATAACGTAAATTATATCTTTATGGAATCATATTTTATTGCAATCATTTGAAACGAACTAAATTATGTAATTGTAAAGTATTTTTACTGCTTAAAAATTGCCATTTGATCTATAAGACTAGGGATTGTCTTATAGATCAATTTTAAAAAAGTAAATATACTTTGCCAATAAAAAAACCCAGCCTAAACGGGAATGAGTGTCCTTGTTTAAATTATGATTCTGTCGTTTTAGGATTGATGACGAAAAAGTGTCAGACGTAGTGGTATTCGAGCAGGTGCAGGATTATACTGGTTACTACAATGTGTCCGTGCAACACATCCTACCGGATCAGAACAAGAACATGAAATTCGACTGCGAAGTAACGATACCGGAGACTGACTATAAATTGCGTACCAGCATGCCTTACAAAGGTAACCGCCATCGAATGATTTGTTTACGATTGTCTTGCCAATCGTTTGATACAATTCTATCCTTTCATTCTAGGTGCCGCCTTTCGTGCCAATGCCGCCGCTCTGCAGGTGTTCTTCTGCACCGTGTTTACCGTGACGCTGGCAAGAACGCTAACCTTATTCTAAAACACACATAAGGCTATCAAAAGCCTTTATGGATTAAGTTAGTATATTCCTTGGAATTTGTTCTCAATCCTGGTCTTCCCCAAGGTTTTCCAATCGAGTGTCAATCGTTTGCTTGGATCGATAGCCCCGAGTTGACTTCGGTTAGCTCGTGCTAATTTCATGCTTCGCTATAAAGTGTTCTCTGAGATAAAAAGTAGTTAATACATCCTGTAAATGTTCGCGATTCACGATGGCGTATTCGACAGCCTTTTGCTTTAAGCACGGCTTGCAACACGGATTAAGTGCAATTAATTGTTTACTTGTTTGCGCCCATGTAGCAGATTTCGTTAAACGATGGGGACCTGTTGTACATAGTTGTTTGTTTCAGATTTATATGCGCTTATTTGTACCACCGACGCAGCGAAACTAGTGGTTGGTATCGTAAAACGACATTTGTTGTGCCTTGAACAGTTGTTTCGCAACACGTATCGATACTGGCTAGCCTGAACACGAGAGATACAAGTATATTTTTTAATGTTTAAATTATTAATCCACTCCGTACATTAACTAGCTCGTATCACAAGTGACACGTTTGAGTCGCGAATCGAAACTCGCAAGGACAGCAATAATTGTTGAACCATTGATGCTCGGTGTGCGTCAATCGCTGACACCGGCTGCATGCCAATTCGTGTCTTAGTGTTCGTGGGTAGAACAATTCGTTCGTAGTCAAAAATGTTGGTGATGATTATAATGATACTTATGTTGTATAACACATGTTGTCGAATAAAAAATGCTAATATTTAACTAATTCGTCCAACGTCTGTTTTTTTTAAACATGTGCAATATTATTGCGAAATGCATTTATTAAATGAACAACAAATATTTATGGATTACAAGGTAAGTGAATGAAACAAGACTCACTGTTTGTCTAACCATTACATACTTCACTATTGAGAAAGAAAAATTAGAGCCCTGATGTATTTGACGATTTTTTTTGTTTCATTTTATAGCACTCCCCATACATTCAGACAAATAAGGTAGTGTAGTGCCGTCTCCGACATGATAATTTTGATAACCGCATTTCGGCCGACATTATCATTCAAATAGGTACGCATCATATCGATAGAAAAAGCAGAATCTTTGTCTATCATAAAGATCCTTTAGAAACTTACAATCAGAGATTCGTGCTGAGCTCCTGCTTTCTAGCATCTATGGCACTGAATGAAGATACTCTTAAAATCTCACAATTCAATAAGCAATCCATATTTGTTTAGTACATTTATAAATAAACATAACTTAACTTATTATATTTTGATTACATAGCTGATAAATGGTAGGCTTACACTGATAAATGTTCAAACAGACATTTATTACTCACTGAGAGTTACTCATTGCTTATTTTATACATGTTACCTTATATGGGGTATATTAATTAAATTGAGGCCTGTAAAACTCCGATAAATATTTTTCTCTAATGTTTTTATATTTCATGGTGAATTTGGAAGCATTACAACAACAATATCTGATCACAAAAACATCTTCACTGCTAATCACTTTAATTGGATCTTCTAGCTACAGAATTGGAAATTGTTCACATAAATTCAATAGATAAATATGTTCTTCTTTCAGAGTTATTTAATATTATACAAAGTAGCCTAAACTGCCATATTCCTGTAATGTATGACCTTTGTTAACATTAACGCCAAAACGTTCCTATTGAGAATTGGGCCACAATGAATATTGTGCAGCCCATGAATTTGCAAACCTGACTATCCTACATCCCTTTTAACATAAAATAACATTATAAATAAACAATAAATATGGATGGATGATATTTCCAATTTTATGCTTCTCAAAGTTGTGATATTAATTTAAAATGTAAGTATCATGTAGTTTGAACCCTTGCTTCAAATGAAGTTAAAGTAATTGGTTTATTTATTTTAAATTTGTTAAATAATTTGCACCATTTGTAACGCTTACAGTACCGACTGAAGAGAGCGTTTAAGATGAATTCTATATGAAAGTTTTATAACCGTTGCATTTCACCTTATGCATGGGTATTTGTTTCAAAGAAAGGACCGCGCCAGGGGGAAACGAGTTATGCTTTTGATTTTTGGCATTTTTTGTTTGCAATCCAAAGCTGCACAAGCACGAGGCGCACCAAAAGGCAGGAAATGTATGTTTCCAGATTCATACGGGTAGTAAATGTAACGTAACAAAATGTGGGTAATATTAACAACCACCGATAGCACGCGTCGCATTGGCACGTTACTTTGATATTAAATATGGGACAAGAATTTCAGCTACTGTTTAGGAGGATCCATTGGAATCGCATCGAAATCAATCTAATAAGCAAGTGTAACTGTTGGGCATCAATTTGACGCAATGCGGAGTTGTGGTTGATTAATTTGTTTCGCGAAACGCCAACAAATGTGCAAACTAGCATTCATTCAGTAGCGAACCGGCGTCCAACAGCCCGTTGTTTCGTCTCGTCGAAAATAATGCGGATTATTATTGCGAAAAACAGTGACTGCTGGGAATTGGTTATCCTGGATGTATCTAAGTGTGGCACGAACCTAGGAATGAATTTGTAGAGAAAAAAAACACACACACACACATAAACATCGTTTGACTGTACATGTACATGAAGTGCAAGTACTTACTTGCATGGCAAAGTGGGGTGGTTCCACATCGGGGCTTGTTGATAAATGTTTCAAAATAAATTCATCACTTTGCGCTAACCATAGATCCACACCACGCAATGGGTCGTAGTTGAATGGGCCAATCCGTAGCATCCCGACCGCTGAGTCATATATATCAAGCACCTGGGGATAAGCATAAAATCTGTTATCATCATTCAAACATCAGAGTGCTGCACAGTTTTCGTACCTGATGGCTACCAGTAAAATATCGCGCATTTCGCAGTGGAAGATCTGGGCCCTTATCCGGGAATGTAGCGGGGAATATTTCGCCCGTCTTAATGTTAACACCCACTCCGTATATAATTGGCCAATTTATATCATCGCGCACGATCGTGTTCAGCTCACCAACACATGCTTGCGTTAGGTCAATCTCCAGTGGATGCTTATGGAAGGATTCTAAAATAAAAAAATGAAAGGAAATGTTATATTCTCAAAGAAATTACATTTTATTAAACCATAAATTTACATTTATTTCGTACATATTAGAAACACTGAACATAAGTTTGTAGGCCTCTTTTACTGTATGTGAATTGCATCATGATAATGCAGGGATAGTAATCCGCCCCAAAATTAATGGGACTGTTCGTTTAAGGCAGTAATAATTACAATCTTAACAATAAGCAGATAAAAAATATTCAATACCAAAAAAGTTTTTTTTCATCTCAAACTTTTCCCGTTCGTGTTCGCCTTTTCGTTTCGAAAACGGGAACTTGCATACGATTCTTTGCATTCAATTTTCAAATGTTTTCAAATGCCAACAAATTACATTTGCAGCTAATGAAACCACACGGTAACCTGTAAATTATTCATGAAATTACTCATGAATATTAAAAAAAAAATTCTAAGATTGTAAATTAAGTATAAACCGTTTCGAGCTATTTCCAACACTGCATACCATGTTCATTCAGAAGAAACACATATTTACTGTTACTACACACGAAAAGATCCATCTATCTTGTTTGCTCCTCATGCAGGCACCGGCGGCCGAACACTAGTTGATTGGTGTCAATTTTTTGATTTAATTATTTCCTAATTGACCTTTTGTCAGAGTTGTACTGACTGAAACGGTTTTATAGCGTTCCATCTGCAGGAAATAAGTGACCACGGTAGTTTGCACTTGATTGAATTAAGTGGCCATTAGAATAAAGCAGCCCGTCGACGAGGCAGGGTTTTCATTCATATTTGTTCGAACAAGACTCGTAAGACGTAAGGAAGCTACAACCCATTACTATGTCTTTCTTTTTTTTTCGTTCGAGGCAGTGTTAATGCAGCACTCTCTTCTTTGGGGAGATGATGCTATGCTTTTTTCATCATTCATTCTATGGGATATTTATCGGAAGACTTCAATTGAAAGTATAATTCTTCATTCAATTAAGATCGTAAGAAGCAATTCTCCCCCACAACAGTAAAAGTGACGTATAACGCTTGTAGTAGGGAGGGGATTGATGTACCGATAAAAAGACAAACCAGCTTACGGGTGATTAACACTTCTTATGAGTTCCGTCCCCACCACGGTGAAACCCTTATACTACGCGAACCATCACCACAATTAGTTCTTGTGGTCGGCATAGTCTTCAAAACAGCACCAGCATACACACATAGCCGACAGGCTTTTAAGGAGCGTACTTGTATGTGCTCACTGTGAGAGATATATGCCTGACCCACTCCGTTGACGTTCCGTTGGTCAATTATAATTTACGAGATGTTACAATCACTATAATTAAATTTCTTGCACCGCCTAGTGCGGCATGGGTGAAGGCAAATGATAAACACCCGATCGCGAACAAGTTTCGTCTCGAATGATGAATGAGAATCAAGAATCGTATACACCCTCGGAGCTGGATACGTGTAATAAATATCATGTCGGCAGACTCAACAGCGCATTACGACATGTACTTTGGGTGATTATCGTGTACTTACGTGGGAATCTGCCAACTAAGCGGACACCATAGAATAAATAATTTCAGTTCGAAATTGATTCGTTGTTGTCGCGCAGAAAAATCGCTGGATGAGTATTTTCATGTTAGCTAATTTTGTTTTCACGACTAAATTTAAATTCAAAATGAAGATTTAAAATAAAAAAACGCTAATATTACACGATCTGAGTTAAAACTCACATGACGATGTTTTATGCATGAACTTAATAAGTAAAATGATTCAATATAATCAATAATAAGGATTGAATATTTCAAGCAGTCGATTTTTCAAAATAAAAATGACTACACTTAAGAGCACCACACGTCGTTGCGGAAAGAGTGTAGTTAACACGTAAAAATTGACCAATTAATAAAGCTAAATTGAAGCAACCCCGACTTTCCCCAAACGCAACCGGATAAGCTTGACTATCGGTACTACAAAGGGAGAAAGGGAGAAACGGTGATTTGATATGATGCTAGAATTTTAGGTGTTTTTCCATCACCAACATAAAGTGAAATAGTCAGCACTGGGTCTACTGGATCCATGTGATCCTGATTTTTTTTTGCTTATTCCTCAGCAGTTCCCTCATGAACGAACGTAGCACACGAAACATCAGCAATTTGGTGATAAAGCATGGTGCATCCAAGGGGAAAGCAAAGGCAAGGCAGGAAATACTAATGGCGTTATCTAATCTTTTTCTATAATCAATTTATAGACCATCTATCGTCCAGTGGGATTTTCTGGAGGACGATTTTCATAAGCTCTGGTTGCATTTAAGCACAAACCAGTGTCGATAGACTGCTCTCGATGGCTCGATGGAGGGAAACGATTCTTTGTAGCATCATTAAATTTTGACTAAGCTTTATTAGAGATTGATTTTTGGAAGGTAGCAAGGATAGAGTCGAGTCATATTTATACCCCACGCTGCTCATATGTGAACCCTTGTGTAACCAGGTTTTGGGGTACATATTAATTATTCGAACCTTATACCGTTTGGGGAGAAAAACATGTATACGAATGACCGTTCCAGATCTGCATGGCAGCATTGTAATGATAAATGATTATCATTCTCATTCCACGACAGAAAGTATCAAGCACGTATGTGGCATGATTTTATTCTATTTTTTATGGAGCATTTTGGGAGCGCTAGGAGAGAAAAATAGATATTTATGTAACGAGTTAACGAAATTATGAAGATTGATCATAACAATTAAATAATTTGTATTTGTAAACATTGATTATATGCGTTGCTTATTCGTGGCTGTAATTACTTGCTTATTCGTGGCTGTACATACAACGAAAAGGGTAAAATTCATTACATATATAATCTTACATTACATATAATAATCTTTACATATAATCAAAACGATTAGTCAAGCGTTATGGAAGATGGAGGCACCAACAAATTAGGTACATAAAAACGTTTGAACAAAGCAGTACACAGTACCAATAACAACAACTACACATTTCCAATTAATCCCGAGGAAGATCATGACCGTTTCGATAGATTTCGATGCTATAACTATGCCGCCGGGCTGTTATGTATCGATGATGAATCAAAGCTACGCTAAGTTTGAGCCAGCAGAGAGTGCTTTTTTACCGCTTTATGGACACTAAACGCCAAGTATTCGCAACCTCTGACCAACGCATCTCTTAAGCGAATCGTTTTTGCAAACAGACGTGCAATGGACACGAGGGTGTCGTGGTGAAAGATAGCCTCGAGGAGTTGGGCCAGAGAAATTCCACACCTTCCACAAAGCACTATTTGCCATTTGTATTTTGCTAGAGAGAAACGGACAGGGAGCATGATTCGAGTCACGTATTCATCTGTTTGACCAGCTGCGGCTCGATCGGGTTAATGGTATGGGGGCAACGTGGACCGTCGTTGGATGTAAAACTGTAAAACTCTTTATTGCTGTCCGTTTTAAGACACTTACGCATAATGTTACTGAATAGATCCTCTGCATAGCCCTGTGCATCGCTAAAGCCTCCAATGAGCTGTAGTTCGATCCGACCTTCGGGGTACCCAAATGCGAGTTCCTGAACGCGGGCCACCATTGCCGATACAGCTTCATCCGTTCCATTACCATCCAGATGTGCTAGTGCGATTGCTCCCGATCCTGTTGATGGAATTATGCATCGGAGTGGGTAGTAGTAAAAGTAAGAATTATTTTTTACTCTAAAGTTGAATGATAAATTTCAATGATACTTTGGCAAGAACTAAGAGTTTTTCCACAAATTTTACTAACATTTTTTTTAAATGTTTTTCTTTGCCGTTGAAATTTTAATCTATCGTTTAGCTTTGAATATAATAAGGTAAAACGTTTGTATACTTCTGCTTTCCAACTCCAAAGCTTAGGCAATTTCTTACCTGAATGTCGCACCACTACAATAATACAAGTGGTTGCATCGTCTGACCCAATTATGTTAACGTTTCGATCATGTGGGGCGACCGCTGCCATTTCGCGTTGACACACGTAAAGCAAGCCTGGTGCACTGACCTGTCGGAAATAAGTTGATAACTATAGAATGTTCGGAAATCACGATTTTTCTGGAGGATAAAACAAACATTTGCTAAAACAAAAGTAATACGAACCGTTTTAGTTGGAATCGAAAGAAGTTGGGTTGCCGTTTCGCGGTAGACGGGATGTTCTAGGAACAGTGCATGGGTATTGATAGGACGTTCGTCCTGTATGACTCCGTTTAGTACTAGTACCATGATGAAAACCAGTTATATACACTAAATTGTCGATGGACAAGAATACGGACTCGAACCAACGAAAGTTTTCTTGCTAGGTTTACTTCCGGCGTGTGTCTGTAAAGAAATGTAAAACAGATAAAATGAGTGAAAGTCCTTTTATGATAGCGATCTTGACGAATGTTGACAGATGTGAAAAAAACCGACATTAACCATCGCTTTGGAGCTGGAAAGAGGCTACTCCATGCAAATAACACAGAGGAACGATACAGTACGATATGTTCACAGTCTTCGTATGGTTTTGATTTGATGTTTTGATTAATCATTCATGTCTCGAATGCGGCGGCACTCTGTGAAAATCTATGATTTTAACGATGTAGATTACGTCGATGGTAGTGATGATGATGATGATGATGATGCAAACGAGTCACCTGCGAGGTCGACGCATCAATTCCCTTTCAGATATAACCGAGGCGTAAACGTACTGCTTCGATCCGTTTTGACATTTTATGCTACAATAGATCTACAACAGTGTTCAAAGTTTGACGACGTACCGGAACCGAGAAGACACGAAAGAAGAACCCAGGTGGTTTGTAGTGTTCGACGCAACTTTTCACACACCCGGCGCACCCTTGGACGGTCCAGGCTGTCATACTGCGTTTTGATGCTTGATTAAATTATAGAGATTATACGATGGGTGCGGGATACTGGGATTCAGCGATTTTTGCCTCGACCCGGGTAACCATGGTAATCGTATGAGTGATTGGTATGCAGCATACTGTCCTTCAGCCCAGTATGGTACCGCCGCCTGATTCATTGGGCGATCGTTGGACTAGCTGAATGTGTCTCTTCACACCGGGACTCCCGTCGATCCGGTCTCGCCTTGCCTTTTGTCGAACGTACATGATGAAGGATGATTAATGATAAACCATCTTCCGCACACGAGCGCAAACGACGACGCACACGCTTCGATTTGAAGCCCTATGGGTCCTATGATCGTTGCGTTGCCTATTTTCTGCCTCTTTCGTGAGAAAAAAGACACTATCTTCCACCTTTTCACTCCCACAACTTCCTATCTTTGACTTCTTTCCACACCCCTTTCGTTATATCCAATACTTTGCAAAGCCGCCGGCGTAAGTAACGATCGTCAGTGGGACAGTAGTGTATTATCTTAAAAGATGGACATCTTTTGAATGGGAAAATAGATACAGGATGTAATACCAATAGAAATCATAATTCACAGCGCAGCATTTCTCTTGCTTGCTTTTCTCCGCGGCCTTTACATTATCCACCGCCACCCGGCAACTACGATTCGTCAAAAGATGCTTGTCTGAGGGGCAAATGATCGATGCAGCGTTCACGGCAATAGGTGCGTCTAGTAATTTTAACACACTGCAAACGCCTGATAGAGTTTTGCAACGTTAAAGCGCTGGTGTAATACAATACAAATAGTACCCACATCATTATGTCGGCGTAGTCTCGTCGTCTTCGTCCTTCGTGCACTTCGTTAGATGAACGATCAAATGAGTGCATTGTTGGTTTGCTGGCTTATTCATTTTTTCATTTTCATCCTGCGCACTTGGCGAACCGTAATTGCACAAAGCATCGAGTCGGAACTACATTAAAAAAGCGCGCAACAAAGTCTAAAGGCTTTGCAATGGGGTTTTCTTTATGTCCACATCAAATACTACTCAATCGATTGAATGCGATAGTGAGAGTAGTAGTGTTTCTTGAGCACGAGACTTGAGTTTTTGCAGTCAAAGAACCCTTTTTTATTAAAAAAGAAACAAATCTTTTAGTTTCGATTAGATATTAATTATCTGCATTAATTTATAGACAAATTAATTTATAGAATGTAGTATCCATTTTACTTAAATTATGGTTATTATGCGGCTTTAATATTATTTATCATTTAAAAAAGGAAAAAATCCATTTCGATGGTTCAAACACTTTGCACTTGGAGTAAGCAACGGGTTGTGTCTAAAATCTACTTCATGTGGTGCCCTCGAGAAGACAATTAAAGCTATCATCGCCATTAAAGTATCAAGATCGTCATCATCAATTGATCGTATCCATTCAGTAATAATTGGCAAAGTTGAGATGTTAGTGCCATTTAGCAGTGCCAACTCCAATGTTGAAGTTTTATATTCAATTATGGCATTGTTAATTAAATAATTTTTTTTGCGATATATTAGCACATTCGATCCGTGGGTGTGCTTGAAGAGACTGGGACTAATTATTTAATAAAGTTTACAAACAGTTTGGTGTTCAAAATATAAAGTATAGTTAAGAGAAGCAGGAGTCCGTTGCTAGATTTTGCTAGCCGTAGCCGATGGTCGAAAAATCAATTCTAAAGGTATGCGGGTGAGGAAATATTTCGTTTCCGATATTCATTTAAAATATTATATCGCTGAACTTTGCTACTAGTTGGTTACAAATGCCTGACAGTGAATTTAATTGAAATACGCTCGTAAAACAATTCTCAGAATGAACGTTATGTAGGGCTATAAAACACGTGACCATTGCAAATTAATAACGTTGCACTGGACACAACTGATTATCCATATCCAGTGCTTTTGTACCGTTTTATGGAAGAGGGTGTGCCGAAAATTAAATTTAATACCATTCACACTTAAGTGCACTATACAAACGCGTACATAAGAGAAGGAGCAGAATGCACTGAGGAGCACCTCTTCTGCCTTTTGTGCCTTCAATCAGCAACCAATACGTCCGGTTTGCCGCTGGGCTAATTATGCCATGTCGTCATAAAGTATCAATCGTACGAAATGCTAATTACAGCCTACGAGACCCGAGTAAGTTATTATCTAAATCTTCGCTGTAGTCATTCCCTTTCCGACGGTTCCTATCCTATTCTAGTGATTGTCTTTGTCAATGCTTGGCTGGATGAGGTGGATGAAGTCGGAGAAGCTGCATTAATTCTCTCTGCCATCTCAGCACCAGTCAGTTGTCTTGTGTTGCCTGTCGAGCGCGTGCACTGTTGTGTAAATCTACCCACTGACCCCAACCTGTCGAACCATTGTTAGCTGTTTGTGTCGAAAGAGTGGATGGAGACAGTTGCCGGTAATGAAACGTGCACAAATTAGATAACTCGCACAGTTTCAGATATGTAGCGCCTTGCTCAGAACGCATACGTCGCGCTTTCCTCCGATCAGGTTCGCGAAAAGGTGAGCTGCTATCATTAATTCAACCTTCTCTTACCATTTCAAGGCACTGCACTTGCAATAACGTTTGTTTCTCGGAGGACCGAATTGCAGTGTCAATCAAGCTCCATAACTAATCGCCTTGGCGTTGGTTTTTTTTTACTGGTCTTAGTGACAACACAACGACAATGCTAGAATAAATAGTTTCTTTTCAAATTGGACAACGCGCTGAGAATACACGGATGGATGATGGTAATTGCAAGGGTGAATGGAAAACGAAACACGTAATGAGGTGTAGAAATTATAGGTTGTTTTGATGACAGACCGCGTTTCGAGCTGTAACCCATGTCTGCCTTCGGAATTCAAGCGAGAAGAGATAGAAACGGAAGACGTATGGCTATTGAAAAATAGGTCACAAATGGCTGTTGTGATAAAAATGGTTATAATAAAATTTATTGAGGCTTCAAATTGGTTTTGTTTTATCAAATATATTATCCAAAATGCTTACCTAAAAAGAATCTTTCTTAGAACAGTTGGTTGTGTATAATTACTCACGACAACTAAAACTAAAACCATAGAAATATAAATTTATATTCATTAAATGAGCATTAATGTTATTGAGTTGATTAATGATCAAAGTAAAACTACATAAAAAGACAAATGATTGTATGCAGCATAAAAAATTAAAAATTTAAAACACACTTTCTACGCAATTTTTTACATTGCAGCAAGTGCACTCGAAGCATTTGGATCTGATATTATGGTATAAACTCATTAAAAGTGGGTCCAGCTAGGCTGACTGGTAGGATCGTTTATTGAAACATTTACATGCAAAAAGAAAGGAAGAAAATGAAGTTTGTCGGTAAATTTTCTTTCACTCTAATCAGTGAATTTTCCATATTAGTTATTTCCAAATAGTAGTTGATGGTTACAAATAATTTATACAAATTGTTCGGTTAGCCGTAAATCACAAACATATATAAGTATATTTTACCATCTGGCATGGCTTAGCCCATTACAGCAAATACAAGAAAATATATCATAAATACTTTTAAGCGAGTCAAAAACCAAATTTTAACATACCGCCTCAATCACTCGCAGCGTGCGATGTAGAGAAATTTTACAAGTGAAAGAAAACTGTTCCAACTACTTTCGCTACTTGGAGGCTAGTGAAAAAGAATCGACAATCACATCGTGTCGAGGATCGTAGAACAAAACGAATGCTAGATAGATTTTATGCTTGCATTCAATTATGATACCAAAAATGAACCGATGTGAGAATTTTTGTTAAAAAAATCATAGCCAACTAGCTGAGCACAGCTGTTGCTGTTGATCATCAGAAGTAAAATTGATGAAATAAAACTACCGAGGGAGCTTTGTGAACGAGAATTCTGCGTAAATTCTCCGCATCCCGCTGAGTTTGCGTCGCTCGTTTGGTGTAGTTGTACATAATGTTATACAATATACACAAAACAGCACGAAGCTTCGCTGTTGGAGCTTCAGTGCGATGATCTTCGAAAAGGAATTCGCAGTTCATGGACGATCTTCGTGAGATAAGCACGGGAGATAGATTTTTTCACACACGGTATGGTAATTATTCATTTCCTGAACACCTTCCAACCAGACACGTCACAAGCTCCCCGAGGCTTTTCCAAAAGGTTCATCAATCTATTTTAGCGATCCTTGCCTGAGCCGCCCATGGTTCCAACGAGGGATTCAAACGGCCAGCTGCTTCGCCGTGGATAAACCGTTCGACCTACATTTACGTTTGCTAGCGAAACTAATTAAACGGTTCGAATTGAACCGAGTTTCAATCTATTTCATTAATCAGATCCGCCTGAACTGCCCTTTCGTGAGCGATATCGGGCAAAACCTCTGCAGCTCTTTGGGACAGAGCCACTGCTAGTGTCTGAGGTCAGCAATTGAACGGTTGGCTTTTCATGCGCGATGGTTAATGCAAAGGGGTAGGGGAGGATTCAGGATGCCAAACTAATCGTGCGAGAAGCTTTACTAGAGAGGAAAGGCAAGCTCAATTCCCGGGTTTTGTAGCAACGATGGTGATATATCTCTGCCATGGGAAGCTTGGAATCGGTGATCACGATCCCGGAAGAGATGGGTAGGAAAGCAGAAAGTAGTGCGGATGTACGATAAAACGAATCTGATCTGAACTATACCTGTGGTCTTGCCGTTTTTTTTTGTAAAGCAAACTGCTAGTATGAAACGGAACGCTCGTTGAAAAGTGGATCACTTTAAACTTTAAACACTTAAAACTCGAACTAGAACGATGCTTTGTATGTCTTCGGTTTCCAATTGTTTAGCTAACAGAAGAACACCGATTTAACAGAAAAGAAAACATTGATAACAAGAAATGGAAATTATGTTATGGAAACCATTCCGATGCGTTAGTTAAACGTGTGGGCTATAACATAATGTTCAAAGACCTCCCCGAACTGTTGAAAAAGATCTGTTGTTAGAAAATATCACAAACAAACTGCTTACATTGGGCAAATCGATCCGGGTGTTCACGTTGTAAGTAAAGCTTCAGCAGTAGCAGCAGATCCACACAGAAACAACACGAAACCGATCGTAATCGGTACCAGGAAATGGTTCACTTCCACTAAATACTTGATTACAACGATTACTCACGAGGCTAAGTGCTTTTTTGCTCTTCCACGCAAATTTAATCACCAGCACTATCAACATGCAATTGAAGATATTTAACGTGCACCAATGTGTCACTGCAGTAGCGGCGTATCAGTTTATTTTGATTGGAACAGAATGTATCAACAATTGATTGGCAGAAGGAAGCAGTCGGGTTGTCTGCTTACGAGGGGTATCACTTCACTGCACGGTACTACACAGCAACTATGGGATTTCCACTAAAGTCATTTTTAACCTTGTTTTCCTTTTCACATCATCACATTATACCACTAAAGTAACCAACCGTCGTCGACCGTGTTTCTTCTTCCAAGACCGACCGTGCTCGGGATGGGCTCTACGCTCGATCGAGGTTGTGAGATGACTGAGTTCCGACTCCGCGAAGCAATCGTCTCGTTCGCCACGGCCAGATGTACGTAGGATGCGATTCTGCTGAGAGTGGTTTCAGTTTGATACAACTCGTTGCTCTCGATTCTCTTGCACAACTCCGCGCATACAACCGTACGGCTGTCAACTACTTACGCTGGGAAAGAAATGATCATCATTTAGCAACTTCTAGAGAGATATTTAGTCGTCTCGATAGACCTGTTAAAAGATAGAGAAAAGTTTGACACAAGTTAAAACTTCCGTAATTGTAAGTTTGTTTAATTAAAAAAAGCAGTTTTAATAGATTAATTATTTTGAAATAGGAAAATATGTTTGAACAATATAGAATAGAAGTAATGTTCCATCATGAGAATAAAAAAAAAAATGGTAATTTTCATAAGTAATGATTTTGAAAACACAGGCTGACGTATTGTGATAGTTCTATGATTTATTCAGTTCACTAAGAAGTAATTGTCTTGTAGATGATAAAATAACATTCAAAAACGAGAATATTATGAAGTTTAGTTTACATAGCATCCGTTGCAAGACGTAATCAAACGATTTGTTTGCGAAGAAGGATGCAACGAGATGAAAAAAAAATCAGCTTTTTGTGTTTTAACCGTTCCTACTGATTGGAATAAAGTTTGTTTGCCTTCTGTCAGATGGTCGGCAACGCCAAAATTGTTATGTAAAAATGTTATTTATTTCACCTTGTAATGTTTTGTTTTGGGGCTGGACTATCGCTTCATATTGACGTTAGCGATATGCCTGCCTCGGTCGGTGAAGAGAGGGAAAGATTATGAATGCTGCTGACAATAAGCCCCTCTATGGCACGATTCTTCTTGATTTCCTAGGTCTTTTTCCTAGGATTTCCTTTCCTCTAAATTATTGATAAGCTTAGCGTGGAGCACCAAGCAAACGCTATCGCAATGACACAACCACAGCAAAAGCCGATCCGATCGACACACCAATGAAAGCAAAATACTGGACCTCCGGTTGGGTACCCTGCCCGCCCGCCATCATATCGCCAGCTTGTGTTTTGAGTAACCGAATGAAGCTGTCAAACTTTCCTACGAACGACTGATCGCTCAGTGCGGATTCCACGTGCGATGGCTAAGCTATACATGGTGTATGCCACATGTGTGCTGGTTATCTTATCAAACCAGTGGTGGGATGCGATTGGACTGAATGGGTTGGCCAATCAAGTGAGGTGTCTAAACCATGGCGCCACGGTTCGATCAATTCAGGATGTCATGAGAGCAAGGTTCTGCTGACTGTCTGTAGGAATGGTTTGGCTGTAGAAGACTGGGGCTACTGGGAGAGAATCCACTGCGATAACGCTCCTCTATTAAGCGAAAGTTGTTCGTTGATAATGGTAATATGTTATTTTGTCTAACCCGCAAACCTGCCTTTGAATGCTGGAGCACATGTCCCGAACGCTGGACAGTAAGCCGGAACACATCTTTGAGAAACAGATGTTGCCTGCTTGAACGAGCACTTTACACGCTCGTATCAGTTTTCCTTGCTAGCGAACGTGTACGTGCATGTGTACTTCTTCCCTCTAGGTGGACATTTCGAAGCGCCACCACCACCTGGGGGTTGCGGACCCCTTCCGTCCATAATCGTCTCGCTCAAGTCAGTGAACGAAGACGAGTGACCAGCCGAATCGCCTGGTATGTGATGGTTTTGTGCATGTGCGAGAGTTCGAGCTACATATTTGATTAATATATTCGTTCCGTTTCGGCGAAGGGCGGTGCGGTAGAGCGTCTTAAGTTACACACTTCAAGCGGAGTTAATTAAACATTACGGCGGTGAAATTGAAAATGGAATTCATTAGAATACATTATCGGGTTTCTCTAGGATATGTCGATTGATGTCGCTGCGATTTCGGGCAGCGTACACGGCACGTACACCGAGTTCGGTAGAAGGAGCGCTTGTCTTGAGCCCGGACCGCCCGGGCAACCGATATCGTGCGGAGAAAAATCGGAACCATTATATGGCAGTGGACGTAACAAGGTAGGACAAACCGTGGGTAGGGTGCTGATTGTGACGCGGATGAGCACACGGTTTGCATTTCATTTGCAAAATCATGTGCTCGTGCGGAATCGTGATTGTTCTATGTTTCCTGTCAGTTGATTGTCAGATGGGCGCCGGTCACTCCGCACATTTCGGAGGAATGGTTGAAAAAAATGAAATCAATGTGTTAAAACCACGGCCGGCGAGGTGGGCGTTTTCGGTAATCTTAAAAATTTAAATATACATAACAGAACACATGTGTTATGCACATGACGCATTTCACACAAGATAAATGTATTTATAAAAAAACGAAAAAAAAACACTTATTTGAGTTGATAAAAGAAATGTTGATTGTATCTAATTTTATTCTCAAAGGACATAAAACCTTCAAGTAATAGAAGGGTTACTACCTACCTTTATAAGTAGGAATTTAACTACCTCAGCTTTGATGAAAAGTTGAGTTGAAATTTGATGGAATAATCCTGTTTAATATGTCGCGTGTCAAGCTAGCATTAATTAATTTTCGATGAACTATTCAATTCAACCGTTCGAGTAGAATGTCTTGCATAAAAGAACATATTACATATTTATTTGATTTAATCTGTTAATCACGGTCTGTTAATATTCGGTACATACAATACTTTTGGAGATATTATTTATCTGAAATTAGTTCGTCGCCAATATTTAGTGCCACAATTAACACATTGAAAGGATAGAAAACATACACGATAGCATCTGTTCAACGTAGTGCTAGTCAAATCACAACGTTAAGAGAAGAATCAAAGCATGCGCGCATATTCAATGGCAATGATTCATACAACACGTCCTACAGTGAAAAAAAAAAAACATCAACACTAAATAAGGGGGAAAAAAACACTAGCATCATTTGCCTTGCAAGCGCCAGATTCCTTTTCTTTGGCGCGAATCGCAGATGTGAGACTGCAAAATCAGGCTCGTAACTTGACGTAGATGGGATCACGTTGTTTGCTTCTCATGTTTATAATTTTATGATTTCACGTAATAATAGTAATGATTATAAAAAATGATTTCACCGCAAGGAACGGGTATAAAAACTACCCCTCAACAACTTGCCCGCCACGAACGGTGGAAGCCTCCAGTGGTTTCCCATTTGTAGTCGCACGTCTTCTTTCCTTTTCCTGCACTTTGTTTCAGAGCCTTCGGAACGATTCACACTATACCAGCGTGAACTCCAGCCGCAGCCGTATGACAGTATGTTTTATGGCCATGCGAAATGTGAGCCGTAACCCATAGTGAGGATGCAGCAATGAAATATCATTTACTTTGCGCGCATTATTATCGTTCGCCGCGAGTGTTTCTTTTTTTTTGTTTTCATCTCACTCTCCAGCCAGTATCCCGTAACCATCTCCGGGGTCCAGCGCCAGTGTGCGAAGTGCATCGAATGCACCGTGGATCGTTGTGGGTCGTTCAGTTTTATGCACTTCGTTCGCAATCTTCGTTGCGCGGTGAGAGAGCAACCCATTTTCGTGGGATAGCGGCGCAAGCGCCCGTGTTCGCATACCGGAAGGCATCCTGGGCAATCCACGTGCGGCGCATATGGGTAAGGTAATATCTCACTGCAAAAATCTGCCGCGCAAGCAAAAGATTGGAGGTTTTGTGCGAAAATAACCATCAAAATCGCAAAGCTCCAAAGATAGACAAACACGTCACAGCAAGCCGCGAGTTGGCCGCGGGAAGAGATTCGATGCCACGAAAGCACGTAGGCTGAACCTTTTTAACAGTTCTCCTCTACATCGTCCTGCGGTCCGTTTCTTCTGAGCTCTTACGTTAGACACTCTTTATTTTCATCTGTACCCCGTTCAGTAGTTTACAATACGCGTTGTTGCGAAACAGAAATCTCAATGAGAAGTTAAATTTCGAGCTGGTGGGATAATAATTATGATGTAATAGTTTATACTCATTGCATGTACCGTAAAATGATCGAAACGAAGTTATTTAACATATTCATTTCAACCCATACGACTTTGATTCTTGGTATTTAGTTTAAATATAACAATGACTAAACAAGACACCGTATTTTCCTCGGAATGATCCGTCTTGTTTTCAGGGCATTGTAAAATTGTAAATAAGAGTTTTATAAAGCTACATTTTGGAATGCTCTAAAACTATACAACAACTACTAAAGCAGCTAAAGATTTTTCACGGGCAAACGTTTTCAGTAATCATGTACAGGTTATTCAAGTAGCTGTTTTACTTGAGCTTGTTGATATTCCTTGCACGGCACTAGCCAGGCGACAAATCAAACAAAATCATAACAAACCCGATGGATGAATAACTACACGAGGCGGATTATGTGCGCTTTTTTGTTTTGCTTCGTTCTCTCCAAATCTCTGTTTCAAAATTATTTTCAGATTTATTTGGTACGAAAGCAACAGAAAGCAACAACATAAATCCTCGCAATCGCCGTCATAACATCGTCGGTAAAAAGGCAAGAGACGAAAGAAAAGGGCGAAGAACTAATTATATGATACTGCACCATCAGACGGCATAACCGTAAAAAAAAGGAAAATGAAACAATTTCCTATCATATTGCACCAGGTCAGCGAAAGCGGGCGTACCTTCCTTAGAGGGCTCAGATTTCGCATTAAACTCCGTTCTTCAGTACGAGGTGGGCTCATGTTATAGTTCAAATCATTTTTACACCGTAACATATAACTGTTTCGTTCGGGTGAACAACAACACTACGGTCCTTTACCACTCACCAATCACATCGAACCGTACTATAATGGAACAATTTTCTTTCCTAATATTTCCTAAAAGGTCTTGCCCGGTGGAAAGCTTGCTCTTTGTTTTTGTTAGTTTGGAAAATGTGCTCTTCGGACACCGGTAGAGCATTAAGATAAATTTGCTGTGTCCAACACGTTCTGGTGAAAAATCTTCTTCTGCACAGTTTGTCCAAAACCCGAGCACCGAGAGACTATCAACGATAATACCCTTTCCTTTCCATGCTAGCCCGGATGCCGTGAGAAATGTCGCAAATTTTAATCAGCCGTAACATCACGTACATCGGTGTTCTCACATCTTCAACAAACTGTCTTTCGATCCATATGCTGCGCTTTGCATCGTTAAAAGCTTCGGGTCAGTGACTGTAAGGGTTCTCTCCCGTCGTATGGAATTGCCGGCATGGTAATGCAGTCGATTATGGGAATTGAATGCTCTCAAATCTAAATAAATGCGATTTGTTAGACAAAATTTATCACAAAGAACAGTGGCTACGGGGATATTTTAAAGCTATTGAATGATTTAGCCAAAAACGTCTTATGTGAAATTTGCAAAAATTGACTACACACAAAAATTTACAAAAATTGACTACACACAAAATGTTATGTGTCCCGAGAACAGAAATGTTAGTCAGCGTGACACTGCAGAAAAAAACACGAAATAATGTTTTCATATTTTTTAATACACCAACAATTTACTGCTTGTTTTAAATAATGCAATATTTTTTTGGGTTCTTTGGATTGACGGATTGACTTACGCTGACAAGGTTCAATAGTTTTCACAAATTGTTTTGCTGAGTTAGCTTAATGTAATGAAGTAATGATCATTCTAAATATGACAAACAAACAGTATAGTATTTTTTAAGAAAGCGGTTTAGTTTTTTTTAATCCTTTTCAAAATATTTTTTAATACATTAAAAAAATACATTTTGTCTACTACATGAATCATGTGTCATATAATGGGAGGAACGGATGACCGCGTACGCTAAGGAATATATATAGCAAGTATCTAGACAAAAACAGCCCAAAAAAACAAGCGCAAATCGATTAAAAACTTAATTTTATCAGCTTAAAAAATATTGTTCACATTGCGCATCATAAATTTTCTCTCAGTTAAATTTTCATCGAATGCTAGGCCTACTACAACTGTGATTTCTACTGCAATTTATAACACTAGAGCCATTTCGCATCATGCTGCTACCAGTATATAAATATCCTCTACGACGCAGTGTCATAAAAGCAGTGTCGATTCGCGTAAGAAATGTTTCAGCGAATGAAATGCGCACTGTTAGTATCTCACCGGATCGCAGTTGGCCATAGGAAAAGGTCAGCAGAAGAAGAACGTATCAAAGACTGCGAGGCACAGTTCTTCAGGTCGATTCCGTTCGCCGTTTTCCTCGTTGAGGGTCCCACGCGATCAGGAAGTAGGCGCGATTCCGTCCCGTCCGGGGCGGGCTAGACATAAAACGAAATGGTACGGAACAGATTGCCGGTCAGCCGGTGCCGGTTGATCCATCTTCCCCGGTGCGGGTGAGAAACTGTTTTGGCGCTTACGGGTTCAAGAGTAAAAATTAAATTCCTACCATTAAATCAGACCTGAATGTGCTCGGAGCAACCGCAGACACGATATATCGGCCGGCTGCGACCGGCTGCCAGCCAAACGGGCAGCCAAGATCTGCTCCGATAGCAACATGCTACAGGAGGAAGGGGAGGGAGAGAAAGGGCGTGCGCGCGCGCGCTTTGCCTGAACTTAATCCAGAAAACGGGGCGATCCATGCATGCACACCGTTTCACAGACGCGATAAAGTATCGCACTCGAGGACTCCTCCAGTTCGCTCTAGGAATTAGGCCCCCGTCCGGACGGCGGACGTGACGCTCTTCTGGGGGCTCGAGAGAGCTAGAGAAGAGGAAGCTGAACGATTTTGTGCAGCTTGGAGTTGCGCGCACAGGGCGCGCACAGCAAGTAGGCAAAAGTAGAAGCCATGTTTTTGTCGTTGTTGCTGTTGTTGTTGTTGTTGTTGTTGCTGTTGTTGTTGTTGTTGTTGTTGTTGCTGTTATTGTGCTTTGTTGAGTTGTCTTATCGGCGCGGCAGGCAACAACGGCACATGGCAAAGATGATGCAGCAGACACTGCACACCGGCAAATGCCGCTCGCAGCAGCGTGGGCACCACGACGACGACGACCACGACACGGCAAAACGGCAACCGTTCGTTGGTTGCGGCGGTGAAACAAGATGGCCAGCGCAAGATTAATTGCAAATATATATTTCACTGCACTAA
>JXXB01037937.1:0-12241 GCA_000956275.1 Anopheles koliensis | reverse complement strand
AAAACATAAGAAAAGTTTAGAAGTTTTCCAGTAGAAAAAGTTGTTATAATGAATTTTAACAAAATACATCAACAAACACAGTAGTTACAGTTCTTTTGTTTCATAGCTACTCAGTACTTATTATTATAGTACCAAAACTGTTTACAAGTTGTGTCGAAATATTGAAATGGTTTCAATGACCTAGCTTCTATTCGAACTCAACAGCCAAACAATATGTTGAACGTGTCAAGTTAAATGCCCAAAGCATTTTTCCTAAACATCAATGGCCATAACTGACTCAAGCGATTTGAAATTCAATACACAACATTCATTTTTACATTATCATTCCTTTGTTCAAACTTCGTTGTTCCGTATCGCCGACAAGCGTGTTCCTTTCTATTTTCTCTCCCCGTACGGTACCAAAACGTCTGCTTTAGCGATAACGTTGATCAGTAGATTGATCCCAGAGGAGTGAAGCCGTTTTAGGGTATGTACCTTCACAGCCATAGGCGTTGAAAAGGGAGGAAAAAATTGATACAAGCTTGACATCGAACTATGCACACTCACTGTTTTTCGCTTCATGCTTCATGCATCAACCATCACAAATAACACTGGTGAATAGTGAGTGAGAATTTAGGCCACAATTCTTCAGCCAGCCGCGGCACGGAGACATGCTAGTTCAGCGGCGAACAGTTGTTGACGCAGCGCCAATAACTTTGTTTGTGTGTTTGTGTGCTTCGGAAACGAAACCGTCGCTGATCTCATCGAAATTGTTGTTTCGGCTATCGTATAGTAAAATGCATTGAAACGATACTGCTCTTCCCAGACGCGTAAGGACAGACCGTAGTGGCGAAGGTTGCGAGCGCGGTGGCGAAACAGATTCCGATAGAAATGAGAGCAGCGGCTTAATTTATGGTTAGTTTTCCATTTTGGAAAATAACTCTTCACTTGATTGTCGTTTGAGTTTTTCATTGGTTTTTTTCTTTCTCCTTCCCTGCTTTTTATCTCTTTCCTTGGTTGCAGCAAGCCAATATTTCAATGAGACACTCACTGCAGCGGCATAAAAGATGAGCTTGTTTTGCTCTTTCATTTACTTCCGCCATCGGTGAAAGGAGAAGGAACTATTTAGAGCGGTAGATTTTTTGCTGGGATTTCGGAAATCAGTTTTTTTTACCACTTCCATTATCTATGACATTTTCTATTCTCCTTTCCTACTGATTCATTGTCGGTTGAGTGTTGTTTTTACCAGCCAGTTTATCTGTAGAAACCCTTGACGTTTCACCATTAAAAAGGCACAATTTTTTTTCTGCTTTCAAAAGAAAACCAACATTCTCTACAGAGGTTAGCAATTGCGGCGTCGATTGGATTCTAGGCGCTATCGAATGATAAAAAGCAGACAAAAAGGAACAAAACGATGCACGCGTTAGAAGCAATTACTCTTTCACTATAAGATTTTACAAGTCGCACACAGACCAATCGGAGAGGTACGGATATTTGCAGCAAGTACTGTAGAGGATAGCGTAGGAGAACGAATAGTACAAAAATTGTTGGAAGTTTCATCTCACAAACAACGAACAAACGGGAGATTGTAGAAAAATATTATAAATCAAACTTATGTGTTGCTATTGTATGAAGTGTTGTAATAGCTTTTATAACATAATATGTTCTTCCTGGCATTTTCTTCTACGACTTTTTATTTTTGACAAAGCAGCGCTCAAGATCGTTTTACCGATTTTCTAGATTATTCTACATTGTGGTGTTCGTTCGTAGGTGGTTCCTCATTTCATTCCTGGAGCTACACACCAGATGGATTGGTGGTTCCGGTCTTGTTGTGTTACCTATGTGGTAAAAAAAATGTTATGATGAATAAAGTTTGTAAGGTATGATTATAATTTAACAAAATTCATCCACAATAAGTAATATTCTCTCACAGTATGCTCCTGATTGTAAGGCACCATAAAAGCGTAACCGATTCGAGCCATTTGAACGATTAACGGTGCTAACGAAGGTTTGATTCTAATTTTATCCTTTTGTGGCTTCATCCGTATAGTTTTGGGAAAATGCTGGAAAAGGTACGATAAGTAGTGTGCTGTTTGAAAGAACCAGAGAAACAACGCAGCGACCGCCAATGCATGCCTCATGAACAGTCTAAGGACTCGTTAATGGTCTTGTAAATGGAGTGTGGCACAATACATTGGCAATGACGCTAAACGAAACTATTGTATTTATTGGGCGTAGTAGGCTAGATTTGTAATAACAGCAGAATTTTCGAAATTCTACAGCAACAAAATGCATAAAAATGCAAAAATCAAAATGAGGCAAAATTATTGTCCAAAATGCTATGATGCTATGAATGATAAAAAATATTACATGATTAACACTCTCTCAATAAAATTTTAGTGAGAGGTACTGAGTTAACAGTATACAGTATGTGTATAATAACTATGAACTTGGGAACAAAATGCTACAGTATGCCAAAAAATTAATTTCATGTAGACAAGTATTCTACCCTTACCATCAACGATTGGCTTATACACTGGCATGTAAAGATACATAAAAAACCTTTATTTATAGCGTCACTGAATAGGCAGCTCAACTGATGACAGCACGAAAACGACAGCATCATGAAGCGATGCCAGCGCAACCGAAATCTCAGCTCGCATAGAGGAAGCAACCAATCTCGGCTGGCGTCAGGCTGGCGGCTCAAGACAATATTGCGCTATGGATTTGCACAAACCGAGCACTGAAACCATAAAGATGCGGATCATATTCTTTCGTCTTCGTTCCACTATTACATGGATCTTCATCGATGGATTCGTTGTCACTGGAGTCTTTTTAGCAACTGGTAAGATTTATACAAATGCCGTGTTGTAAATGAATCGTCGCTCAGGATGAAGTATCTTCTGCATTGTGGCAGAGCTACACAACATCATACCATACCAAACCTGAATGTAATTTTTATCACAGTACGTTTTTTGTTAGCACATCCTATCACAGAAGCACCAAAATGCAACCTCGACGGATATTAATACACCATTGCTGCTCGTACAACAACAGTTGACGAGGTAGGTTATGTGTGATAATTCACACGAAATTATCGTAAGAGTTTTCCGCACCCAGCGCCGAACGCACCCAGCGCCCTGCTCCACACGGAACTCTGGCGGTTGTGCTCTTCAATGGACCGCAAACATAATTAATCCTGGACACGCGACACGCGGACGCTAAACTTTGCGACCATGTGACACATGAAAAAGCATTTGCTTTCCGGCGAGTTCTGCCCGATGCAGAGAGACCTTGAGAGAGCGCTTTTGCGCGGGCCCATGCCGGGACATAAATTACAATGAATCCGATTTTGGCACGATTCAGACCTCACACATGGCTTACGGGGAGGAGCGTCCGAATCGTGCGTCCAAAGCCGAACGACGTGATACCTTACGGATTTTCGTTGCGCCTTCATAATCTCTGTGACGGTGAGAATGATCGATTACTCTCCAGCACGGTGTGAAGGACGGTGTCAGAAGTGGTGAACATGAAGGAGCGATAGCGACCACGTGGCTTTGGCCGGTCTCGTACCGCTGTGTACAAGGTGCCAAGACGCGATTACGCACCGCGCCGTGGGGAGACTTTCAGTCCCATGTACGTGGCCTTGTAGCGGCTAATGTTTCTTCGTATGTTTAAACTCCTTGCCAAACTCGCAATTGTGCGCCATCGGCAAATCAAAACACGATCAATCAATAAAATTTTATTACACTTTCTGTTTGGCTATGCTAGTTTCGATGATTGTTTTGTTTCCTTAATTTAATGCTTCTTCTCTTCCAAATCACCATTTCACCCTTTCGTGTCGCTCACCTTCACATCCTTTGGCGTTCGCCACAAAAGGCTGGCTTGCAAAATGCACCACTCCGCATGTTTCGATTTCTCTAATTTGGAATTTGCACGGCGTATGTCGCGATTGATTAGCATTTTGCGTAGCTACATTACCTGCACGTTCATGTTCACGATCCAGCACATCGTCAGCGGCACAGGTATGCTTAGTTCTAGTTGCCAAAAGTGGTCGACAACGCAGCAGGTAGCGTTCAAGAATACTTAATTAATCACTAATCGAAACAGTAGCAGCGAACGAGCTTTCAAGCGATAGAAGAAGAAAAAACGTTGTACCGTGTTCAAAATATGCGCCCTGAGACATCAATCCAGCACTTCGAGGGTTGTTTTTGTATTTTATTAAACACTTTAGTACATCAAAACCACTATCCACTGGGTTAGCTTTTACTGAGAATGAAATGGATTCAACTAAAAGCTTTGAAGGTACCAAACATATGACAACCATTATCTAAACAAACCTTCGAAGCCTCATATATCAAGCCGCCATACAAGCTGTCGGGTTTACTCTCGTATGAAAAATGACGCAATGTTCGTTCTGGCGCGCAGCCGACAGGAATACGAATAAGCAACTATCCTGCTGGTGATGTGATAGGCTGACGCTATTCTTCCAGTGAGCGATGTTAGATGCACCGATTAGATTACTACTTTTCTTAACGTTCTTCTCTAGCGTGAGTGCAGCCATCGAAAGCTGGGAACGCTGGAACGGGACGGGCGAAGGTAAGAAAGCGGGGAACGATGTGTGATATAAATCTCGTAGTGTAGTGTAACGAATGAAGGTTTTGTGTGCCCTTTTTGTTTTCGACCACCGCCGACCGTCCCACCTCCCACCCTCCACCTTCCCGCCACCGTCCTCACTCCCACGATCAGTCCTTCAGCTTCAGCGCTCTTTCAGCACACACAAAAAAGCATCCATCTTGATCCGTTTGATAGGAACGAATATATCGAGCCGAAGAGCCAATGCCAAGCAAACGAGGCGAAGTTGAACTTTACGGATCATGGGAGCTTGTGAAAGATAAATTTTTTACGCACATATAAATCGGAAAGCCCACGTATTCTGGGGCGCTCGGCGCGTACGGTGGCACCTACTACTGAGACACACGTACACACAGGAAGCGGCAGCAAGGAACGCTGGGGACTGAAGCACGGCAGGAATTCGCTACGGAATGGAAGACCAATAAATTTTCATCTCGGCCTGAGCGCACAGGTTTTCCGGATTTTCCTTTCCGGAACCGCCATCGTCGTCGTCGTCGTCGTCCATCGTGCATTTGCGTTCGAGCGCGGGAATTCAATAAACCATTTCCCTCCGCAGGACGCGATTCGCGAGCGGATTGCTTGGGCACTACTCAGCGAATTTCTAAACTATGCATCCAATCACAGACCATCGACCACCAGAGTGCGTGTGTATGTCAGTGGCGGGATGAAGCGAATGCCATCAGCGTTCGCGCTCCACGGTTGGCTGCACCGAGCAGGAACTCGGGCTATGCGTTCTCGCAGCGTGTGACGTCGGTATTGCGAACGCATAAAAACAAATAAACCACCGGGTGAACAGGGAAGCAAGTGCCGTTACCGAGCGCCAAACGGAAGCACACTGACGCTCGCAGGGATCTTTGGCAGTGGCCCGACCCCGCGGTCCGGGGGTGCGCATCGGTGCACGTATGTAAAAATGTTATTTAATAACTGTTTATATGACATTCCACTAAATAAAATAATGCATAAATTACGGAATAGTGCACAATAAAGTGAAACTAAAAATGAAATATGTCCTCCGAAACGACACACGGGTGTTCTAAAGGTAGTGTTGTGTTGTGTTGTTTTGGTTTTTTTTTGCTACACTCGCCCTGCTCAAACCGCACCCGTGCTTATACGTACGTGCACGCGTGAATGCACGCACGAAAATACGCATCATATGCATCCGTTCGCTGGACGGAAAACAGTAGTAAAGTCGAGCGCGACACTATTGCTCTTGCGAGACAAATTGGTCTTTGTGTGCGTGCGCGGGTACACTTTCGGCGCGGTTCGTGGGGGTTCATTTTGCCTGCAACCCCAAAACGTAGTACAGCGCTGCAACTAGGCATCTAACCCATCACAGCGCGATAGAGCCACGGTGGTCTATGGCAATCGTCAAAAAGGCAAAATCTTGCTACGATGAGCTGGATATTTTTTACATTTTGAATCTTATTCATATTACTTAGAGAAGCAATCAGAGTGTAAAAGAAAGCTTTTATTGACACGTTTATCGAGTTCTTAAGCTTATGGTTAACATTTCAACGGACCGAAAATCAAATGTTAACATACATATGTAGACAAAGTAATTTCTATTTATGTTTAAACCTAATGATGCCACCTTTTACACATATGCTGCATTTTTCCCTATGATGCTACATTTTTACTGCTAAGAGTTTTGACACACACCACTTACATAATACGTTTAACTACAACACTTAACAATCTTTACATTAGAATTGACAAGTTCTGACTATTATTTCGCTCCCCTCTGGGACTTGAGGTTATTAACAAAGGATGAGGCTAGAATTTGAATAGTGAAGTAAGAGAGTATACCATTTAAAACATGCCAATTTTATCATTAGTATTGGAATTCCTAGTCAAAATGCTCAATTTTCAAATAAACAATTGATACATATGTATGGTAGCTTCAATTGCTTCCTAATACATATTATTCAAGCTTAAAAAAAAAAATTTATGTTCAAAAAAAGATTGACGCAGGTCATCTAAAGCTATCAATACAATAAGTTAAGTCTAGATAGTTGCAAACCATTTGTTTGGCTTGTTATTCTAAGCAAAGAAGCACACAAATATCACTTTATCTGCATTGCTTGTCATATTCTGTGTCATATTTTCCTTATCGAATGTAAAACAAATATCATTTAGTTCGCTAGTATCACAGGAAATATGATGATTTATTGTGCTGTGTTATGTTTAATTTCGACAGAAAACGGCCACATGCTTCGATTATTAGAAACAGAAATTACAAAAAAAGAGATGGAACATGACCGCCAGAAGATCAGCTCTTCCATTGTGCGAGCGAGTTTCGTTCAGCAGGCTCGCGGCGGGTGTCGGAACGGATATCACACCATGCGTTTAATCTACGACGTGAATAGCGTTCCCGTTGACATCGCGCTCGATTTGCTCAGAGCGTGGCTAGAAAACAAACGCACTTTGTTTCATTCGCTTCCCGTTCCGCAGTGGATCGCTACCGTGGCGCTTACCAGAGGAAGTCTAAGCTAGGTTTTGTTCAACGTACAAGTTCCGAAAAAATTCGCGCTACCCACTGCCTCACAAAAAAAAATGGTCATAAAGAATCAACCAAATCCACTGATTTATGCACGAAAGTAGGATGCATGAGAGCTAGGATTCAAGGAGAGCGGCGCCAGGATAAGGAATACTTTTATTTGGGTTTTTAACGTTGAGGTTTTGCAACATCTTTGCTGCGAACGATAACAATGGCTAGTGGTGGCTGGCATCTGTGCCGACAGAGGGCGAAAAAGATTGGAATCCTTTCAATAAACAAATAATAAATTTCATATCCAGCAAATGGGTATCTATCTGTTCCTTATCGCTTTTTATTTAAAACAATATCCCAGTGTAAGCCAGAGGTTGGTGCAATCGGAAAGGCTAACACGACCACTTTCACACTGTACCAACAGATGTGTCTCGCTGCACGCTATTTTGCAAAGACGCTGGCAAAAGGCTGGCTTCTAGAATACTTGGGGTATCGGTATGCCACACACACACACACACCATTGTGGTGCATTTCGATCGTGGGCAGCTGATGTTGGTCCCGTAATCGAAATCGCATGCTTGTTCACAGAAGAAGAGGATAAAAACCGAAACGGTTTCGCTAGCAAATCCCAACTAATAACACCGATTTAAAGCGAAGAAAGCTGATCAGTAAACACATCAGTCAGCCTCGTGATCGTATGCAAGTGAGACTCTTACCGCCTCAGCGCACCCCAGCCACTGCTACGGTCACGTTGCCACAGCTAGAACGAACAGAAGACGCAAGAGCACCGAATGTGAAATAGGAAGTTATTTATGGAGCGACTGGCTCGGGAGGAAGCCTTTAGCTCGGAGGCAAAGATTAGCGTAGAGCAGAAGAAGTTATAAATAATAATTTGAAAACGAAACTTTCGGCTACACGCGTTCGTTTTTCAGTTTGAAATGGATTTGCCGTATTTTCTAACCACTGTGCAAAACCACAGAGTGCGAGAACTGAGGCTGAAAACCTCGCGGTTGTATGCAAAAGTGTTGTTAATTAGCGTAGAGAGATTAATGCATTGCATCATTTCCCTTCTGTGGCCATTGTGCTTTCTTGAGGTGAAAAGATGCATTAGCAAAAAGCCAAACTAAAGTACAACTCTACAACACTTTCCGTCCGTGGAGTGAATTTTCATGAAGCTGTAACAGCTGGAAACGCTCACGGCGGTTGCATTCAGCCGATAACAGTCGAAGAAACGTTCGCCTGAATTTGAGTCAGCCAATGAGCAGTTTTCATGAAACCGCTCGCATGCATCTTGCCATAGCAAAATATTTTCCACCAAAAAGGGGCTGCGGTTTGGTGGAAATTTCCTTACCTTGGCAATTGCGCGCGGCAAAACGTTTAAGCGCTGCTGCGAGAATGAAGTTATGCAGCTTGTACGAGAGAATCTACCGAAACGGGAATGGAGCAGAGCCTGGAGTCTGCCTGGCTTCAAACTTAGTATGACGCTAAGGGAAATTGACCAGTCAGCAATACATGTACCTTAATACATGGGGGAAGAGATTGTGTGGTGCAATATGAGGTGCTACCAGTTATGACGGAAAAATAATTTAAGTAGCAAAAGTTTAGCACAATCTGCTCGGGAAGAAACCTGAGCTCAGAGGAAAGAGTAAAATTTCATCAAATCCCGCCTGGGTTGAAGAAAATGAAAAAAGTTGGTTGTTCTTCATGCTGCACATTCAAAGCAAATAATAGGAAAAGTAAGTATCGCTGTTGTCATGTTGTTTACTAGGATAAAAGTAATAAATTAACCGTGTTGACGAAGTTCTCATCTAACTGCAAACGGGTGTCCATTAGAAATAGACGGGAGTCAGTGTAGTTCGTTGAAAATACACGCGGATAACAAGATCGGTAAAAATAAAAAATAATCTAAGATCTTTTTGATAAAATTAGTACGAACGAACGGGCTTATCATAGGAATCCGAATTTTGTGAGGTACAATTAATTTGTTTCGATAGAGAATCCATTGGCGTTGGACTTAGGATAATCGAATTACTTTTCCACCATACAGTTCACCAGAGGTATTAAACATTGATATGTTTAGTACATCATTACAATGTTAAAGCTGTCGAGCGAACATTGAATGACGACTAAAAACTTAATCGCTAAATTTATTAGTAAACACCTTTGTTACAGTGTGTACAAGCTCATATTTATTTTTTATTATACGATCAGAAAAAACAAGAACGAAGAAAACACCAGGAGCGAGCGCCCGAAAACACCACAAAGAGATAGGAAATATGGTGAAATCCATCGAGAATCAACGAATAGGTATGCGTGAATAAAATGGACCTTCGTCTTCTTTCATCTCGTATAATTTACGACCGCTGATAATGAAAAAAGATATATTCCTTTGCACACTAGTGTGTTGAGCACGCTCTATGAGTGGGAGCGGATCGGTGCGGTACGCATCGCAAAGGGAAGCGATGTGCGAGACGTGAAGGAAGAAAGTGAGGAAAGGCACCAAAGATGCAATAGTGAGAAAGCTTAAGTGAAGGGATAAGGATCCGCTTTTTCAACGGATAAGAGATGGAGAAGAGTAAGGTCGGTAAAAAGAGCAATCAAGGACCAATGTTTACCTTGCCTTCTAATGTTCGGTGTAGGCATGCGGAAGAGCACGGCACGAAGCACAGCATGAAAATAAAAATGCGATAATTTTGAAGGTACAGAATTAAACAAAGTAATGCGCTAGAAAGAGATACCTAAAGAAATAGAAAGAACAAAACATATCTGCAAGGGTAGAGAAAAAAAAACATTGAGGGAGAGGGACCTAGGTTTGAGTGTCAAGTAGGACGAAATTAGGGTACTTCTTCAATCGGTTGGATCCTCAAACGGTGCTCTTCATTGGCCGAAAGATATGAAAGACATAAATCACCTCCGATGTGTTGTAATATATTTTGATTTAATATCAAACTCAGGATACATTATGAAGAATAATGATGGCCGAAGGAAAGGCAGGACTATCAAGGCGCAGGAAACGACGCCGCGTAGCGGAGATACGCTCGAATACAAGTTTATCGTAGAAGAAAGCGTGCAGGCAGGCTGCCTAAATTGTACCCACGATGTGGTCAGAGTGCTTGTCAGTGTGAGTGAGAGCACAAGTATGGCGCCTTGAATAATGCAACATTGAAATACGCTGTCGTGACAAATTTTCAAAACACATTTGGCACAAATCGACTCATGGAGCAATTAGATACATGATATTTAAAAGAATATTATTTTAACATGGAAGCAAAGTAGATCAACAATGAGGGTATACGAATTGCACAAACATTTATGTATAATCGATGGTTTAACAATAGGAAATATATTTCAAAATACTTTTGCACAAATTCGTATAACATTTATGTTGAAGCAATCAGAAAATTTGAGAATATTGAAACCAAATTACCAATGTCATATAGAAAAATCGTAGCTTTTATACGAATGTACTGGTCGAATGGCGATAACAAAGCTACACATCCAAATCATATTTTAGCAAGAGCATTTTTGCGGCTCTGATGAATGATTGTTTTTGCCATAACGGTGCATTTGAGCTTGTTTTTTCCCTGGCACATGATTTCTTTTTTATTTGCGGAACACATTCGTCATGTTTTTTTTTCGTGGAGTCGCAATGGCTTATTTTGTGTGTGATCTACTGCATAGAATTTCGCAGCTCACTATATTCTTTGGCATAGCCGTTGGCATCCATATTTATCAGTATTATGATAATAAGTCTCGATCTTGAATAAATTTGAAATAAAATTGTTACGCCACGTCAAGCAAACGTGATATATTTGTTGATTTTTCCCAATAATTTTTCTTTCTTCCTTCTCATTTTATTGGGAGGATTTTCTGATTCTGTACGTATCTCGTGCCGTTTTCCACTACTCTGGCCATGCCAACTTCACTCCAGCTTTGTCTGTCTCTTTTTATCTTTCTCTCTGTCATTTTCTCTCTCTCTCTCTCTTTTTTGTGGGTTCCTTTATCAAGGATTCGATACCGTCTTCGTGCTACTTTTTGGCACCCCCTTATCTGGTAAGATGATTTTCTTTTCCGTTTTCCCATCTGCACAATTTTTTCGTACCAACAAAGGGAAGCAACTTCCTCCAAGTCCTACCCATGATGTCCTCGAGGTGGTCCCGCTGCTGCTGCTGCTACTGCCACTGCTACTACTGCTTCTTCTTGTGCTGAACTCCCCTCCGTAGTATCACTGGCCAAACTTTCTCAGGGCACAGCCTCCGGCATCAGCAATAGATCTTCCTTTCTCATGAAAATTTATCGCTGTTCTTTGCAATTTTCTTTTTCTGACATATTTTATCTTTCTTCTTCAGTATACCAACACTCCCCCTCTCTACCATTCAGTCCATGATGATAGTAGGCAGGGCCACCAGGCTACCATCTTCGTCAAATGTTTCGAATTTGGTTGGTTTCGCTCATTCTACTTGAACGCGGGAAAATTATTGTTGGAATAATATCTGGATGGACGATGGCAAGCCGCTGGCTGGGTTTGCCAAGCGATATCCTTAAGAGTATTTCTTTTCATGTGCGTGGTTATATAATACAGCAATGGTTGCCCTTACGCAAAGGAAATAGACGGGTGTTCGATTGTGTTTGAGTCAAAGTGGAGATACACCCTTCGATCAATAGATGCTCGAGGGATACCTTTCATACGAGTGGAGACAACGGGCGGAGAAGATCTAGGATGTAGCCAGAGAAAACAAGATTTATTTTTTGCTAGTGTTTTGTTTTCCGGGTGGAATGAGGTTTTGTGTTATATTTGGGTTATTTATGAACTAAATTTAATCGAATTGATCAATTACGTGTGGTATGCTGAGCTGAAGATCACGTAAGGATATAGTTTGTTAATCAACAACTAAGCTATATCCACCATGCACTCATGCGTTGTTGTTGGTTGTGATAGTAGGGTTTATCACTCATATGATGTTTTATTGTTAATATTTTTATGTAAACTTTACTCATCACACTAATACTTTGTAGCCGGATATAAAGTAGTGGTTCAGATTGATATTGAGAATCGAGTAGAATAATAACATCTTTAACAATATTACAATAACAGATTTCAATTCGACAATGTTTGATAAAATCAACACACCAGATTCA
>JXXB01037892.1:0-11073 GCA_000956275.1 Anopheles koliensis | reverse complement strand
GTTGTCTCCGGAGCATCTTGGTCCGGAGAGTTATGGCCGTACCCGGGCGTGAACAGAGAGCGGTCGTGCATGGAGCGGCCCGCCCGGGAGCCACTGGTCGGTGTTGAAATGAGCCAAAGACATCCGCGGGAGCTGGGTGGGGAGAGCCCGGGGAGGGAGGGGGAGGGAGCTACTGGCGGATGCTGGGTTTCGGAAATGGACACATGGGTGCAATCAGGTAGCAGGCGATTTTGCGATTCCACCGTTGACACGGTGGCGGTACGAGCTGCGAAGTCCCAGCACCCTGGTGCGCTCGTTCTGTCCGTGCTTCCGGCGCCATTTTGTTGCGATGTATATTTTTTTATTATTTTTGTAAGTGTACGTGTGCATGTATGTATGCATGCAGTCAAAGCTTCATTGTGTGTGTGTGTGTATGTGGTTCTTGGGGCGAAGGAACGCAAGACAGAATGGTGAAAAACCGCGCAACGGGACGGAACTGGGCGACTCTGGTCGTCCGTTGGACTGGATCGAGACTCTGCGCCAACAAAAGGAAGGGAGCAAAAAAAAACCCACACACAAGGTGCAACCATCATCATCACCACTACGAAAGCCCCTCCCTTCCCGTACCCGCGGGCCGGGCGCGTCGAGAACACCCGCGCATTCGAACGATAATGTACACGATGTCACGGGGTTTCCGATCATGAATATTTATATCAAATTTGCCAAAGAAGCCGCGCATAAATACTGCACCCGGGGAGAGGAAAAGCGGGGTGGGGGAGTTTGGTTGGGACGGGCGAGCGTGTGCTTTAACCGTCCGGCCATTGTGTGCCCGGGCGGGCCGGGTGAACAGGAACAGGAAAGCGAAATAAAACTCCGCACACACCGCGGCGAGTACAAATCGCAGGCACCTGCTCCAGAAGCCAGGACCAAGAAGACCTGTAGTCGACGTGGTCCTGGACCATCCGGACGTACTGCCTTTTGTGCTTGGTGGCGTTGCAGCGCACGATAAAGCACACATACACACACACACACCAGGGTAAGAACACGATTCGGAGCTACTCCGCCACTGGATCGAAGCGCTCATCTCGAGTTGTTGGGGCGCATCGCAAGTACACGTGTCGCGGGTGCAATTTATGCCCGCCCGGTATGGAGCACTTTGAGCAGGCGTTCGCGTTTCCGCGGGACCGTTCCAGGGCCAATTTACGCCCTTACGGCCACTGCCACCAACACACACTCACACGTTTTTAATAAATATTTGATTGAGCATGTGCTGCTTGTCGGAGCGCGAGCGAGCGCGCTCGAACGATTCGGATTGGACAACCTGGAGCCGGATTGAACTGCACGACGCGAACAAAAACACACGCGATACACTGCCCATTTTCTTAACAGTCCTCTCTCCTCCCCCCCGCATCATCCCTCCCTCGAATCCCCTTCGTAGCCCATATTGATGCGATCAATTTTCTTTGATTGATTGAGCAAAATTAAACGGGCCCGGGGGATGCCCCGAAAGGTTAGCGATTTGATTTGTTCACACTTCACGCCCGACAGGGAGGTAAGTTCTGCTTAAGACTAGCCGCACACTGTCTTGCTTGCGTCCCAGCCACGCGATCCCGCCCGAAGCAGGCGGATAAAAATTTGACAAATTGATTCGACAATCAATGAATCGATGATTAATTACGCTCCGTCTCGGCGCGCCTGCGAACAGGCGCTGGAGGTACTGCCTTAGGTTTGAGATTGAGAATTTAGGATACCTCATTGCTAAATCTGTACTTGAAGGATATTGGCGTTGGCATTGAAGAGAGCTCGCGAAGGATCATGTCTTGGTGATCCTGCTGGGTGCGCTTGGGGAAAATACTGGAGGAGGAACGGATTAACAGATCTACAGTCAAGTTGTTGTATTTCTACCTCCCTCGTTGTAACTCGAGGACAATCGGTGTAGTATCTTCACTAGGCTTACATTTAAAAATATCACATTTAAAAAAACTCCGTGTTAATCAGGATTAGGATAATGGATTAGTTAATATCTTATGCGCTGAAACAATTCTCTTGTTCCCATGCAGTCTCTTCCAATTAAAGATGTTAGACATTCTGAATAATTACCATTTTATGTTACAGATTTACGAGCAATCTAAGTTTCATGCTTGTTAAAATCATTTTTGTCCCGAAGGCAGTAAGATCTCTTGAAATACATTAGACTTTTAGACTCTGGACACTAGACTCTAGACTCTAAAACTTACACATAAGACTTTAGACGTTAGACTTTAAAATTTTAAGTAGTCATCATAGTTAAATTATTAAGTTGCAAGTTATACGCGATTTGTATTACGGATACTCGAGCTCAACGAAACCTTTCTCTCCAACTTCCTTATTGCGTGACTCTGGCGGAGACTTTACGATTTCAAACAATTTTTCAGCTGATCATTATGGCCACTAACTAAAATGGGATTATTTGTATTATACGGATGTCTGAATTTGCATCATATGATAAGTCTGAGTACTTTTGCAGAAAAATATGTGAATTTTTTATAGATCATCTTAGTTCTATAAAAAAAGTGAGCAGAATTTGTTCCGGCTCAACGTTTTTCGTTTATTTATTAAATAGCTCAATCATTTTTGTTCGATGTTTCTTCTTCTACCTCCGTTTTAATGAAACAATGCTCTATTTTTCTGCTCGGAGAAGTTTGAAAATAAAGCCTTTTATCGCTCGGATATATCCCCTTCCATAAATGACGTCTTTTTGCAACTTGTGCGATTTGTTTTCTTCTGTCGTCTCCACTCTATTCCCGATAATACTTAACTTGAAGTCATAAACACTTCGAGGAAAGCGATAGAGACGATCCATCGAGATTGAAATGACATATTCCACGTATTCCATTACAATCCATCACCGATTTCACATAACTTCCTCTAGGCATTTTAGAACTTCTAGGTGTTGGCTTGAAGTTCAAATAAAATAAGCAATAAATGAATAGTTACGAGATTAAATTTCACTACTAAGACAACCAGAAATCATGCTCGGTAGCATTGATAATCTTAAAACTAATCTTGAAATTGTAACAATAAGGCAAGTGTCCACTCCCACTCCCACCCTTCCGGCACGATATTTCCATTCGGATGGCGGTTTAAAAGATTGCTTGTGTTGTCGGGCGCCTCTAAGCGCGTAAATCGCACTATCACGCTCGCCCCACGTCCCGGGCTGTTATGTTTACTCGCGTTCTGGTGTTAACGATTCGCACCGTGGGAAGTCATCCTGGAAGTCGTTGCATCACGTCGTCGTACGCTGTTTTTAGTGTCGCTACCCCGCTGCAGCCTGAAATGCATAGTGCGGTTTTTTTTTACCACACGCTCTCTCGCTCCACCCACTCGAACGGCATCGTCCAAAACGGACACGTTTTTCCTTTTTCCTTCTTTTGCGTCCCTCACTGGCGAGTGCACTACAACCCGAGGGGTAAATACGCTGTCGGGGATAATAAAATGTGGAAAAATTTTCATTAAAACTCGCCCCTTCGGGTTGGGAGCGCGGGATTTCCTTCTCACCCGCGTGCTGGAGGGAAAATGCACACGACCGCAACAGCACTGTCGCCCAGACCCAAGTCGGGTTAGAGACCCGCTCTTGTTTTTATTTTTTTTTTCATTCTTTATATCATTGCTTCCTGCTCTGTAGGGTTGTGTGGATTATTTTTGTATTTTTTTTGTTTGGCAAAAAAACCGAAAGAGAGGATCGCGTATCCTTTTGGAACACGGATAATCGGTGACGGGCAGACCGTGGACGCTTCTAAAATGTGTCCAGTGTCAACGGGGTAATTCACGTACACCCCGAGTCAGCCGGCAGGCAGGAAAAAAGAGGGAAAAAATCAAATTATACTACACTGACACACACACACACCCACACACTAAAAACACGCAGCAAACTAAAGGCACCCCATTCATGCGGTCAGATGAAGCAGGCCGTTCCCGGCTGGACGGAGTTTATTTTGCGCGGGTGGGCCGAGACATGCATCGGAAAAGCCGCACCGCCCCGAGTGGGTGGGGGGAGGGGGTACCGTGAAGACACGGCTTCGACACAGGATGAACAAACAATGCCCATTTCAACATGAACTGGAAAACCTACCGCCTCTCCTCGTTCGTTCCCGACCCGTCCAATCCGCGGCAGCATGTGTGGCACGGGTGACAATTTGAAAACTGCTGTTCTGCTGCTGGTCCACACCATGCCACCCGCAACGAGATTTCCACCATCAGCAGCAGGCAACCCGACGACACGTGCACCCTTGTCAAACGCCACACGAAAAAATAAAAAAAAAACACAACTAAAAAACCTCGACCCAGTCCGCGAAATCGGGCTTTCGGGGCTATCGTATTACGATTTTCAACCTCCACGAAACCTCGGCCACCGTCCCGGAATGCGGCCGGGCCCGTGCCGGATTGTTTGCGTTTGCTTTTTTTTCGCGATGGGTGTATCTATATGTGTGTGTATGTATTTTTTTTATTGTTTAACACACTGTAGAGGAAACAAAAAAAAACATTCCACACAAAACTGAAGCGCGGTTCGCGTTCCTTGGCGCGTGTGAAAAAAGGGGTACGCAACTGTCGCGAAAACGTTTGAAACGTGATGTGCTTCTAATAATCCACCCGAGCACCCGCGCCGGACAAACATTTGTGCTTGGATGCAATAAGAACAACCTTCCCTCCCGATTCGGGATGGATGGGTCGCTGGCAGACAGGCAAGCCTAATGACACCGCTTGCATGATGGGAACGGATGGGTGAGTGGAAAAGCTAAGTTTTGTTCGGTTTTAGTTTTATTCTTTCATTAAACATTAATCCAACTGCTCCAACACACGCTGTGTAAAGGATGATTTATTTTTGGCAGCTTATTAAAGTGTTGCAAACGGCTTAAAGAAATCAGTAATAAAAAAAATCGCTTTTCACCATAGAAAATTATTTTTTGAAAAGTAAGCTTATAAAATAGTAATTTAATGCTATTAACATACATAAAACATTACCAACAGACTTAAACAATTAGCGTTGATAAAAAGTTTCAATTTACCAAGTGGTCAGTTACAATAATTGTTAGTGAATAAATGAATAAATTGATAAACGAAAAAATTAATAAATTATAAAATTATTGAAAAAATAAATAACAGTGTTAAATAATAAGTAGTCATTCCTTTAACACAAACGATGGAAATCTTAAATTAAATCTAATTTAATTATTAAAGCAAATTATATCAAACATATCAAACGATGTTAATAAAAATATAAAACAAATAAAGCATAACACAAACAAATAAAAAAGTGTTAAATAATCATTTATTTAACACAAACGATTAAATTCATAAATAAAATTTGATAGCATTATTTGAAATTATATAACATAATAAACCATGTTAATAAAAATATAAAACAAAAAACCGTAAAAAATAAAAGAATGTCCATAGCTTCAAATTCTACTCATAAAAACATTCTTTACATTTTCCGTAACATAATAAATCCGCTTATTACGCTTGTTTAAATTGTTATTGTTATAAAATGTTAGATTAAGGTGTAAGCAATACCATTCCTAAAAAATAAAAAAAAATCGATTTTTGTTCGATTTAAATACAATATCTCACACAATATTGCATTATCCATAGAAGAAAGCATTCTATGACCAAACTTTTTGCTACAACCCAACATAAATAAGTGTCTCTCTTCCGTCGCCTGAAGGACGGAACGTTTAACTCACGCCTGTGCCTGCGGTCTAATTTGCCTGCCGAAGAATACGAAAAATGGACACCGGAGACAATGGTGCCACCGAAATGGGCTTCCAACGGACAAAACCCCGACCGGGATGGGGACAGAAATTGTTCAGTTTAATCCTACTCCTTTCCTCCTCCACGATGCACACGTGCGCTCTAGTGGCGAGGGTGTGTGCGTGAATTATAAGTTCCTCTTCCCACTCCACTCATCGTACCGAAGACTTTCCCTAAGCACTAAACTGACTCGCCGACAACAACGACGCGGTCGAATGATGGCCGTGACGAAAAACGCGCAAAACCGAGAGCTTATCGAGCAGTCTATCCATGAAAAATGAGCCCCAGCCCGGTGGAATGAAGGAGGGGAAGAGGGGTGGGTAAGAGAAAAAAAGATTAAAAAGGACATCTGCCGAAAGTCGTTGTACGCTTACGTGCTCGGTTTTAAAGTTTTCCCAAACGGGGCAACGACGGAGAGGTTTTTTTTCGCAACCCGCTCCCGACGTGCGACGTGTTGCAAATGATCACGAACAAAACAGAAAAACAACGAAAAAAAAAACAGAAAACGTCAGCTTCTCGCGGATGGTGATAAACTTTTTGCCTCCCACCTTCGGGTCACCCGGGCTTTCGGCCAAACTTTCTCTCCCCGCTCACGCACACATACACCTTCGGTTGAGATTCGATGCCGATCCTTGGGTGTTCGGTGGTCCGCGCGAATAAATTTAAATTTATGTTTGTAAATTACATTATGAATGTTGCATTAAAGCATCGTCGCCGCCACGCTCGGGGTGCTGACTGTCGTATCCGGCTGCCATTCCTGCCGGTTTCGGGCTGCCCCGTTTTTTCCCCCGGACTCCATTTATCACGTACACGGCCGCGTCTTCCCGCGCGGTGTGGCTTATCGAGTGTTCGAGGTTGGGTTTCTTGTGTCTACTCTTCGTAGCCCAGGTCCCAATCGCGGAAAGGGTGTGGCATTTTCCATGGGTTACGATGCGGGGGAAAAAATCTGAATCGTCGCCACGGCATCGCTGATGAGCTCGCGTTATTCAGGGCAATGTTGTGCACTTTTTAAAGCGTTTTTCAGGCGACATAGATGTTACGGGAATGTGCGGTGAGTCAGAAAACGTTGGTTTTGTTTGTAGAAAGGTTGCTACAATTTTAGTTTGTATGAAATATAATGCTCTTGATGTCTGTTATTTATTTATATGATTTTTTTTTTATTTTTATAAAATCATGAAAATTTGTAGATTATTTAATTTTCCTGTCTTTTTTCTTTTATATTTTTAATTTTACATGGATATGTAATAATGAACTTTCTTGCAAGTTACAAGTTGATCTTGAAATTATGGAAAAGTATAAAAATTGTCATCATAGCAATCAAAGATTTGAATTTCCGCAGATTAAAAGGCTCAGAAATCTTCAAAATACATTATAAATTTCAAAATTGAAATCTTTATTTAATGAAAGCAATGAGTATAAAATGTTAAAGTATCATAAAACACAAGAAGGCTTTTACTCTACTTTTTAAGAAAAAAAATTATTTGAAATATTGGAAGAAACACAAAAGAAACAAACTAGGTTGAGTTAATAAAGAGAATTAAAAAAAGATGATAATAAAGATAAACACAAAACAAACACAGCAAAATTACAAGTTCAGGCTGCGAAAAGAGTGGAAATGTAGTTTTACATGCCAGTTTTATATTCTTGGTCTATTTACATATTTTCCAATTAAACTATGTTTGTTTATGAAAAATAATGATACTTTACTTTCATCAACAAAAGTGAAGATTCATTATTAACAAATTGTTTGCTCATGTCATACTCTTTAGTTAACCTTTTTATCTGTTGTTATTCCACGGAAATTGTTTAAAATTATTTACACATTAGATCACATTTTAAAATACTTAAATTGTAAACAGACTTGTTTTTTTTTATTTTAATTAATGGAGAACTTTTTTGGGCCCAATATTATTTTGAACATCGTTTTTCCATCGCTCGAATATTATTGTACTATCGATTCGGTGGGACGAAAAAAAAACACAAAATGGGCAACGATAAATAAACACAAATCCTAGTGTAGTTGTGTCGTGGACTTGATTGGACTGACTTTAATGGCGAGTATGGAAGTGGAATGAGCTGGAATGTGAGGTAGAAAAATTCAAACACACCGCTGTAAATGCATCCCGCTGAACTGCATCCCGGGAGGGGTTTCCTTTCCACCCCTTCATTTCATGAAAGCAAACATGGCAATAAAAATACGGCCAGCGCTCGAAAACAGGCCGATCCGGGGACAAACAAAACCCGAACAAGGTACGTCAAAAAAAGGGCCTCGCAATACGATCGATTGAAGTGGGATCGCTCGTGCTCCGGCGGGGACGTAGGTGACGGTTTGAATAGGCAACACAGACCGGGCTTAATGAAATTCTCCCGCGGTGCACTGTTTGCGATCTTTGATTTATTTAATTTGCTTGTTTTGATTGCTACTGATTCCGGGGCCGGCGGAAAGGGCCCCGAACGAAATCGGGCCCGCACACGGTGCGACAGCCGTTAAAACGATTATAACGAATGTCAAAGTTAATGCAACGGCAAAAGAAAAAAGTAAACAACGAAGCAAACCCTCAACGTGCCCAGGGGCGCGAATGGGGGCCGGCGGGTCGCTAGCGGGTAAGCTCAAAAGCAAATAAATAATATATAAAAACGGCACGGTACACACACGCTTCCCATCGGCTGCACAGGCTGGTCCTAACGCAACATGCAAATATGACGCAGCAGCGTCTGACGGATTAAAGCGCACGCCACGCGATTGGGGCAGGTCGAGTCCATTTTGTCTCTATTGGGTTATTTTTGTGTTTGCTTTTCTCTTATTTTTGTACAGCTTTATTCAGATTTGGTTTGTGACAGTTCGGCAAACTCAGTTTCGGAGAATGTAAAATGCGATTGAAGCTACACGGTTGGTGCATCGGACCAGTCATGCCAAACTTTAATTCTAAAATGCAAATTAATGTGATTTTTTCATGGTTTTTTTGTTGTTGGAATGGAACAATTCCAATTTGGATAATAATAAATTACATAAGTATTTAATAATAATGTTTGGGGCCAATCCACTCCCCGATAGCTCGAAATTTACGTCCGGCTCAAAGTTCTCCCTAATTACTTAAATTACAATTGCCTACTTTTAGGGGTTTTTTTTGTAAAGTTCTAGTTGTCTACATTTAGGCGTGATTTTTACGTTTTGAAACGAGCTCACATAAACAGCAGAAACAGGAATGATTCTTAGCAGTTATACATTCTAGTACATTTGCCTCACTCATAGACTTCTCTCAACGGAATACTAACGTAAAATGAACGAAACGTGCCTAGTTCACTCGTGGTTGAATTGTGCTGTGAATCTGCTCGAAATTCGCTTGTTCTGGTTGAGAGTGTCGTGCTAGTAATGACATGTAGTCATCTCTGGTTTTAGAAGCAACCAAACGGTGTACCTTCTTCGTCACATAGTTGTAATTTTTGTGATTTGAGCAAATGAGAGTTTTTGTACTTGAATAGCGGTTGAGTTTATCGCAATTTATCATTTTGGATTATTTTCTATCACTACATCAAATAGGTTGAGCTACGATAAGGTTTCTCAATAGCAGAAATTCTAGTGAAATTAGTGAAATTCTTTTAATATACTGAAATGTTAGGAATATGTGATGAAAAGAAAAATGCCAGGTCCGATCAGTACGGTTCTGAGTGACCTTTACTTTGGCTATAAACGAGTGAAATAAAAAAGAGAAAAAAAACTTATTATTCCAGAATATATTAATAATAAAATATAAGATGGTTTCCATCACAACAACACACTGCTTTCATCAGGAAGATAAAAGCCTACGGCAGCAAACAGCTAACAATCAGTGGTACGATTCCAATTTCCGCTCAGCATCGCAATAACTCACCAGCATCCCACCGCCCGAGGTGTCTTGGAGGGCATCACCCATCGGCTCGCCTTTAACGACATTTGTTTAATCCACAGTGTCGTATGCAACGGTCATCGGCCACCTGTTGGGCCGTCGCCGTACGGAGCTTTCCCCTGGCGCTTGAAGAGCGCAACTTCAAACAGGTGGACCGACTTCAAACACCGGACCGAGGCTCGTCCTCGTCGATGAGGCCGTTTGCAAGTAGATCAAACGCACGGACACGGTCCCGGCTTGAAGGCTCGAAACGACAGGCCATCACTGAACCTCTCTTCTTCCTTCTGTCTCTGTCTCTTCCCCTCGATGCAGGCCGAAGTGCATTAAATCGAAGTCAAGCGGAGTGTCACGCACGGACGCTTTGTGCTTCGCTTTGTAATGCTTGCCGTCAGTTCGTCCGTTGGCAAAACCGACCACATACGGTGCACAGCTAGCGCCGGTATGTACGTACTTGCATTTGGCATTCTTTTCTCACCGACCCGGCCGAGAACGAGTCAAAACAGGCAAACGCACTAAACGCGGCCGAGGAATTTCGGAATGAACCTGCAACGGTACGAAGCGTCGCAAAGTCATCAGCCCGTCCTTCGACGAGCGTCTTGCAACCGATCAAAGGAAAAACCCCGTGTGCATTTCAAGCCGATTTCAACGTTCTCCGGCGGTACTGGCGGGGTTTGCGAGCTGTCGGCCAAGGTCGTTGGAATTTAATATTCAAATGGTGCTTGACGCTCGACACATATCGCACGCGTCGATGTCTTGCCGCTGCTCCTTTTGGTGTGATGTGTTGGTTTTCAAAGGGAAAAATACCAACTGCGAGAGGGTTACGATGTGTGCCTATATCAGAGAGAACTTTTGTTGTTGCATTTTTCCATACGCTGAAAATATTACCCTTTCCGAGAACGTATATCGCGCTGCAGGAAGAGCTAGTAACGTGGCATTATTAATCACGAGTTATAAATTGTAACCTTCCGTATCTGGAAAACTTGGTTAAACTACAAACTACGACATAATGTATTTTTACAGAAGAAACAATATTTCTACATTATTTATTCATCCTTGTTCAAATAAGTCTTACCAATTAGAAGAAAATAGAACAATCGATTGCTTTTTTAAAAAAATAATTTTGACGTTTTATGGAAACTTTCTCATAAATGCCTTGAAATGTTTTAAATACACTGTATATCGAATAATGCATTGCAACGTTCTAATCGAAGAAGCGGTGTCTATATTTCAATTGATCAGAATTATCCAGAAATGGACACATGTTTACTAAAGAATACAAATTTATTCTGTTTAACACAATTTATTTTTTATGTGGGCTTTATTTTAAGCAAACTCGATACCTCGAGATTTTCTCACACATTTCGCAAACTCATGTCATAGAAATTGATAATATTACATGGAGGCGCCTGGTAGTTAC
>JXXB01037891.1:0-10238 GCA_000956275.1 Anopheles koliensis | reverse complement strand
GCTCGAATCGAGTAAAGTCATGAGCTACCCTACTTTCATTATGTACCCATCATTGGGTACGTGACGTAATGGATGCAATCGAAAGTGAAATTCAACATTATCAACCACTAATCGTACATTTAACCACGTACGTATGTATGACATACTGAGGAATTATTTTCTTCGGTACGGCTCAAGGTTAAGGAAAGTAATGTCTGTCCATATTCATTGCCGGTCTTCAGCCCGTTAAAACCCGTTTACCATATTCTGGAAGAAGCATTCACGGTTAACGTAATTGTACAGTACATATTTAGGAGCTTGTTTTATTTGATTCATAAATAATGCGTATGCTGAACGACGCATTCCTTCATCAATATTCTCACGAGCATTCTGGTAGCCGTTGCCTCTTTGCAACATCACATTCGACAGCACTGTGCTAATGGTTGCTATTTTTGTAAAATATAACGCAAAAACTAAAGCAAAAAGGGTAGAACGCAGCTCGAAGCCAAAACTAAAAGAAAATTACACTCACTCTGACTGTTTTTGTTCTTGTATTCTCTGCGAAGTGTGTTCACCAACAATATTTTGATTGTAGTTTGCAGGGATCAAGAAAACGCACTAGGATTACATATAGCAACCCATTAAACACAAATGATATAAGTGGATTAGTTGACAAAAACATAATCACTAGCGTAGGACGCGACCGCATAAAAATGTTTATCCTGTTTTGTTGTCCTATGTTCTGGTTATTTTAATTAATCCTTATCCCGTCAGATTTAGTTTGCCCACGACATCAACTCTTTCATGTCTGGATCGTCCTCTTCGGCAGCAACAGCTACAAAATGATTTATTTTTATAATAGCAATTAAATTTCCACGTAAAAAGCAATTGAGCGAAATCAATAATTACCTTTCTTTTTCTCCTTCTCCTTTGCCTTCGCCGGCAAATCAGTGGATGGAACCTCGGGCAGCTCGTCGGTCTCCGGTTGAACGCCAAGCAACTCTTTGTCGAGTTCTTCTTGTTCTAGCTCCTCCAGCTCCTTCTCCAGTTCATCTTCGTCGATATCTTGACCGAAGCCAACAGCGCTGGATACGGCATTGGAAATTTCATTTGCAATGTCGTTCTGCTCGGCAATGTCGTCCATAAGATCGTGCACATCGTCGATGTTCCTGAAAAATATTGTTCACAAAATGCATACAATAAGCCACATATCACATACAATCAGATGCGCAAGGTGTAACTTACATGTCCTTGTGGGTAACCTTAAGTGCGTCGGAAGCCTTCTTCATCGTCTTCAAAACCTCCGCGTTTGTGTTTGCATTCTCCAACGCTTCACGTTGCATTTCGATCGTGGAAAGTGTGCCATCTATCTGCTGTAGCTGTTTTTCGTATCGCTTCTTTCGCTTCAGTGCCTGGATGGCCGCTGTTGACAAAACGATTCATTATGACTCATCCACCTGCCCACCGCAAACACCAAGCAAAACACAACGCTCGAACGCCGCTGTACTGCACCCACCTACCTCGTTTGTTTTTGGTTCCGTTTTTCCTGGCCGTATCAATCTCGACCTCGATTTTCTTCTCTAGGAATTCCTGTTTTTTCGTGAGCATATTTTCGATATCTCGAAGCTTTTGTATCGCTTCGCTAGGCGTTGGGGCAGGTTCGCCCTTTTTGCCCGAAAAAAGCTTCCCGAAGAAACTCATTTTCACTCTGATGCTTACTGGTCAGCTGCTTAAGGCGTAAATTAATTGGTTTTAACGTGAAATTCGACTTAAAACGAAGGAAAATAGAGACAACCAATCCTAAACACAGAGAGACTTGTGTGTTTTTACGATTTCTTTCACAATTGACGAATGCGTCATCTGGGAAGGTGATGAACGGTGACACAAGGCTACTCCCACTGTGCAGTAATATTCCAAAAATTGTTTTTACTTTTGTTTATTATTACAAATTTTACCTGTTTTTAGAAATGTTAACGAGAAAAAATAAAACACACTGTGAAATATTTTTATCGTAAGGTAATAATTTATTCTTTTCTCAAACATTCTACATATCATTGATTTATGAAATGTATGGAGAATTCCAAATTAATCGCATTTCATAACTTCATAAAACATAAACTATATTACCCATAACTTGCTCAGCACATTATTAAAAATAATTTCGGAACCAACTCTTACTCGAATGAAAATTGACTATCCCAAATGATATAAAATAATTTATTTATCACATTCCAAATATTCCAGTATCTCGCGTGTAAAATAATATCCCATGAGATTATTTGAATTTGACGAATTATATATAATATTAATCGATGTTAATTAACCGAAGTGTATGTAGTAGTTTGATACATACTTTGGAACACCTTAGCGAAGCTGTAAAGACATAAAAAAAACAATGAGATTAAGTATGGTAGCTCGAAAGAAACGTTAAATATACTTACATCAGTAGGCACGAACAGGTGAAATAAATCGAGGCAGTGATCAAATTAAAAGCACCAGGATACCACGAAAGGGTGGTTTTGTACACAAAAGTGTACAGTGGCGCTGAGAAAAGCGGCGTTATCGACTCGATCGATGTCGTTAGAGAAAAAATCTTTCCTATATCATTTGGGGGAGCTGTGTTAGAGATTACGGCCCTGCTCATCGGTCCGGCGATTCCCTTCATAAAACACACTGCAACACCGACATACAGATGCCAAGGTTCCGATGCCAATCCGTGTACGGTGCTGTTGATAGCGTAGAAGCAGAATCCCAGCGCGGCCAGCATAGTTACGGATAGGTTGAACAATTTTCGAATGGCATATAGTCCGATCGTATTGCCGAAAATCATGAAAATGATAGCAGTCGCGTCATAGTATGAGTAATCCTTCACCGACCATCCGAAACGTTCACGTAAAAAGAGTAGAAATACTGTCTGGCTACCATCTGTGAACATAGAATACCATTAATGACACGTTTTTAAAATCGTTTTCCAAAATATACATACCCATTGCAAAAATATTGGCACCGAGAGCCGCAATAACTAACCAAATTATTAGGCGATCGTAATTTGGCCGCCGTTTGAAGCATGTCTGTATTAGTTCTCCGACTAAATCTAGCCGGAACAACTGTTGGAACTTATTGTTCGTTTCACTCAGCTCGTTCGGTCTGATACTTTCGTCAATGTAAAATATGATGTACAATAATCCCAGAAAAACTGCGCCGGACGCTAATGCAAACACGGTCGCTCCATTCGTCCAACGGAGTATATAGCTGCTGCTCAAAGTTCCTACCAGTAGCCCGCTGAATACGGCCGCCTCAACAATAGCCATCCTATTGGAAAAAGCAAACAATCATAGCGTTGAACGCAATCAGATCGCAAGCGTGATAGGGGCACCTTGTACTTACTTCGTCGCACGGTTCTTCTCGGTGGTCACATCGGCAATATAGCAAAAAACACCCGTAATCAACGCACAAGTTCCTCCGGACAAGGCCGTCGGAATCGAGGCCAGAATATAGTACCAAGGGTTAATCGGGTAGTACATGGAGAGAAAGCTGATCACTGCCACAATTCCGTAGGTGAAAAATGCTCCAGTGAAACATGCCACTAAAACCGGCTTCCGGCCATAACGATCGGACCAGGGCCCGATGAACATACTGCTCAATGCCGGTACTATGGACTCAACCAACGATTTTGCCATTAGGATATTCGCCGAATATGGTTGGACTTCCTTTTCCAGTTCCTCAATTTCAGCCGTTTCGTTATCGGTACCAAGCTCCTTGCACAAGGATTCATTCTTACCAAAACCGACAGTACATGTCTGGTACACTATTTGATTGGCGAAGACGGCAGCTGGAATGATTTATACACATATGCATATGTTAGATTAGAAAGGTTTCGTTACGTACAAAATACATACCGGAAACGTTCCATGCAAAGAATATCGCGAGAACTGCTGGCTCAAGGATAAAGTAACGATACTTCCGCTGTTCGTTTGATGCTGTTTGTTCCGTCGCTACATCAACCACAGGAGTACTTTCACTCTCATCCATTTTCTTCGTATAGTTTTACATTAAAACTTAATATGGAAAAGGTTTGCCACTCCGTTTTTCACTGGACGTGTTTTACGACGACTACGTGTGTAAACAATGATCGTTTTAACAACCCGTTTGTTAAGAATAGAACATTTTGCATCAGCAACTATCAATCACTGGCAAGTCGAACACAAAGAACTCTCCGAATGACACGCGAAATCTACAAAGTTGATCTGGAACAATAATGCTTCCTACACTACACAACTAAGCAACGCGATTCGCTTGCAGAGATGGGAGATGACAAGTTTGCCTTCAGATCGTAGCAACACCAGCATACGCTGCACATGCGTTCAATAGTTTAACGCAATCCATTCGCGACGGAATGCAGTGGACAAAAAATAGTACGCCCTAGCGACTGGGTTACGATGCTGTTAGTGGAACAGTTAATAATTCCTCTCTTTCCTTTCTTATCTCTGCAATTTACACGGTATCGCTTCACTCCACAATATTTTGCGATGAAAACAAAGTAAATGCTAAAAAAACAATGCCAGTTGACAATCCTCAGCTGATCACGGTTCGCGCAACGTTATACAGTGACGAACAAAAATGAAGCACTCTTTCGAACAATAAAAATATTATTGTTTAATTTCAAATCAATAATTTATTGATGGATTATCGTCCCGCGCAAGAACATTATTTTTTCTTCGAATTGTAATATTTATCTCACTATAACAATAGTTCCGGTTGATAAAAACGACGAATGAGATTCGTTATGACGCTGAAAGTTAAAATAGAACAGATGAACTTTGCGTGAGCAAACTGTTCGATTTAAAAACGTCGTCAACGTTAACGTGGTATACTTACAGCATTAGCAAAAGTCCGGCACCGAATATGCCAGCGGCGACAAAATTGAAGATTTCCGGAGCTGACTCTATGGTGCTGTTGTAGATGTACGTGAACAGAGGAGCAGACACCAACGGCACGACGGCCGTCAGTGATAGAGCCATGCTGAAAAACTTCGCCATATCACCTGCCGGTAATATACTGGAGCAGATCGTCATAAGGGCAGCTCCATCCGTTCCTTTCAACACGGTAATCGAAATAGCTAAATACAACATCCAACTGCTGTTTGCAAATCCTATCACGAGGGAGTCGATAATATAGCTAGCGATCGAAATGATCGCGACAGTAGTGTCCGAACAATGCAGCACCTAACCAGAACGAACATAATTTAGTGCATTACTACACGTATAACTATTGCAAAGCACTACTAACCTGCTTCAGTACGGGAATTCCAATAACATTTCCTAAAATAATAATCAGCACATCGGTGAACTGAAAATAACTAAACTGTTTCAAATCCCAGCTAAATTTTCTTCTAGTGAACATGTAAAAAACACCCCCATTTCCACCGGCCAGCTCGGTCAGGGCGGTCAACAATACTATAGCCCATAAAATTTCCCTAACATATCCAGAGCGTCTCACAAACAGTGTTCCCGAAACTTCTCGGACCCGTTCGCAGGAGAAAATGTCTCGTATTTTTTCTCTAGTGGTGTTATTGTTACTCAAAATTATGCTATCCTCGGTGGAGAAGATGACATAAACGAGCGCTAGTACGATCAGCACTGTAGCTATCATGAAGGTTCCCCCTACATTAAGCCACTGCAAGATGTAGCTGCTCGAGAGAAATCCCAACAGCGCACCGGTCATCATAGATGCCTCCATGAAGCCCATTCGCATTGTGCGTGTTTGCTCATTGGTAACGTCGGAAAGGTAGCTGAATGCAGATGCCGTTATCACGGTCATACCGCCCAGCAGAGAGAACGGAAGATAAGCAACAGCATAGTACCACGGGGTCAGAGTGACCTGCATCGATAGGAACGACAGCATCGTCAGCAGAAGAAACGAACAAAGCACACCTGAAATGATCAGCGTTATCGATCATTGAAAGAGGAACTATTTTGTTCTCTATCTCAGGATATTACCAGCACTTGCGATTAACATGGCAGGTTTGCGGCCATACCGGTCAGACCACGCACCAAGCAGGAGGGCACTTAAAACAGGAACCACCGATTTTATGATCACTATCACCATCGTTATGTTCGCCGCAATCGGTTGTACTTTTGTCTCAATCATCATCCGCTGTGAGGAGTTTGTATCCGTATTGAGCAGCTGACAGTCGTCGCTATCGAAACCTTGCACCATGCACGTCTGCAGGATGATATGGTTAGCCAGGACGACCTCTGCAGGGTACCGGATAAAGAGCCGCCATCGATTAGTACACGATCATATCCCTCGAACGATCATTTCCCAACCGCACCTGATACACTCATGGCGAAGCAGAAAAGCAGTAGTGCTGGCTCGAAGCTAATGTACTGAGCCTGTTCCCGCCAGCGAGCTGCATTTCGCAACCTCAGCAGGCTTTGCTTGGCGAAGAGATCCTCTTCGCCGCTGGAGTACACACTATCGGAGCGTCCTTCTTCCATGGTAATCACTGTGCCACTGTTCTCGTGCCGAACGCAGAACTCAGAATTTAGTACAGACCCATTGCCTCTACCCATAATTTTACTCAAAGCGCACGTAATAGGTTATCAAAATCTTGGCTGCATATCATGAGGTCGGAGGCTTTTTGTTTGTTTTATTGATATCGGCTGGGAACAGCGCGTTCTTGGCGTGAGACTTGCATGAAATATGTATTGGATTGTTTGTTGTTGTTTCGGTTCGTTATGCCGAAGATCTGAATTTCAAAAAAAAAAACTATCAACACTTACGAAAATGTTTCTGCGTTCATAGTCTACAAATTTCAACCAGAGTATTTAAAATGTGCATAGATATGATCCGTGTACCGTTTTTGGAACGTCTAATAGTAACGTTGAAGTTCAATGGAACATCGTGCCCATCGCGAGCCCTTTTATGGTTTATTTATGAAGTGTTCATAGACAATTAAGCCTAAGCAACTGTCGGTTTCCATTCGGGCTCATCTCTCAATCACTTTCATTAGCTGGTAAACAATGAATGCATAACACTGGTGGGAACACTAACACAACCGAGCAGATGCACCGTTGCGCCACAAATGCGATTAGTATGCCCAATACCTACGCATTATTATCGGTTCACGTTCATCGTTGCTTTACTGGGAGCCTGAGCGAGTAATTGATGTTATTGGTCGCTAGCTCACTTCCCTATCACGATCGTGATTCATAGACCCACCGAAGGCAGGTGGAAAACATCCAATCAGATATCACTCGAGACGATTGTTTATGGTCGTACTTGTGTGTATACAATCGAAGAAATGTTGGGACGAGAGAGATACAGTAATATGGCTCACTTACCTTAGAAATGGCACAGAGCACGAGTCGAGCTTAGTCGCGATAGGTCACCCTACGAAAATCGAATCAATCGCGCCACTCGGGTGCTGGGTAAACGCTGACAATCATTGCCATCGGCAGCGCGTACAGTTCCGGCAACATCCACATCCCACAGCGTGCCCTGTGGAAGTTTACCAAACAGTGCCGTCCGTCACACACGCAACCGTGTAATAGTTTCCGATTTCGATAACGATTGCACAAGGTATGTGTTCTATGCGGAATTCTATGCTGCTCAGTGTGCAAGAGACCGACAGATCAGCAAAACGCTTTCCCTTCTACAGACGGTTCCGCCGAGTGTTTTCGGGGATTGAAAGAGTTAATTGTTTGTACAGCGACCGACCCTCCTCCACTAGCGCACCTTTCTTTCTCGTGACTACAAAACAGGCCTCGTTTAGTGGTGTGTGAATCATAACTCAACCCAACCCTGATAAGCAAGATAGTAACGTGATAAAACAGTGCGCACACGCTCGGCGCAAGTGTGCGCTACCGAAAGTTAAACTGCATTAGTTTAATTTCCCTTAGGTGTGGAAGGGTATATGCGGATTAGTTCGGCGATGGGTACTGATATGCAAAGGCACAGTTCGGACGACCGCAGTAGTGATGAGGACACACCACTGTTGACATCTCCCAGACGCTCAGCCATGGCACCGGCAGAGGTAGGAACCTCATCTACCTGCTCATCGGAAGCAGCAGCGGGAACTGCAAAACCAACCGATCGTTTGTGTACCTTCGAACCGATTCTAGTGCTGCTCTGCTTCGGACTCAGTGTATCAGGTACGAAAGTGCGCGACTTACAAACGCTCGTCGTAGGCGACATTATCGCGCCTGTGAAATTAGCGCATGTGACTTGCAGATTTGGCCCTTCTCATATTCGTTTCCCATATTCGTCTCTGACAAGGTGTGGTGCTAGCGGATCAAATCATCTATCAATCGTGCGTCGTAACACTCGGCTATGACCGTGCGCTCTGTGCGCAGCTGGGCACTAAAAGCAACTCCACCGACGTTGTCCAGCTGGAGACGGTCGTGCAACCGTACGCGGCTAAGATCGCGATGGTGAACACGATCTTGATGTCGGTGCTGCCGGCCATCTGTGCCCTGTTCATGGGACCGTGGTCGGATAAGTTTGGCCGCAAGCCGGCAATGATTGTGCCATCGATTGGATTTTTCACCACGTACGTCATGATTGGCATATTGTCGCTCCTGTCCAAGTACTTCCTCGTCGATCCGTGGTGCTACGTAGTGGCGCACATACCGGCCGCCGTGCTGGGCGGTACGACGGTGCTAATGGCCGCCATTTTCAGCTACCTGACCGACACAACGAACGAGACCAATCGCACGGTACGGATTGGGATCCTGCAAGCGTGCACCATGCTTGGTGCATTCATAGGTCTTCTATCGAGCAGTTTCATCCTACAGTGGACAAACGTTCCGACTATGTTTTTCCTGTCCGCTGGTGCCGTTTCCGCCAGCAGTGCGTTTCTGTACTTCTGTCTCGAAGATAGCATCAAACCGGACGCGAGCATGGTACACCGGCAAGTGCGAGAAATCTTCCGCCTGAGCCACTTGTGCGATTTGCTGAAAACTTTCTTCAAAAAGCGATCCTCCTACGATCGCGGCATTGTGTGGCTTACGATCGCGATCGGAGTCGTGACGGTGCTGGGTGCTGGTGGAGGGACAGTGTTTTTCCTGTACACGCGACGTCGCTTTGGCTGGACCATCCAGGAGTTTACCATATGGCAAGCGGTGGAGCTGCTGTCCATCGTTGCCGGCAACGTGATCGGTATCTCCGTACTGAAGACGCTACTGAAGCTACCGGATATTTGGCTGGCGCTACTTTCCGTGGTCAACTACTCGCTCGACGCACTCATCAAGGGGCTAGCGCAGCAAGGCTGGGAACTGTTTTTGGCCACTGGCATCACGCCACTCAAGGCGACCGAGGGAGCCGCACTTATGGCCATTTGTTCGGGTATTATTCCCTCTAGTGAGATAGCCAAATTTTATTCGATCGCCATGGCCATGACTAACACCGTTGCACTAGCCTCTGCGCCATTGTTCACGTACATCTACAACGCGACTGTAGCAGCCGCTCCGCAGGTGTTTAATTTCGTAGCGTCTGGAATATTTTCCATCAACGTCGTACTAGTTGGGTGAGTTTTATCAAATTGAAATATCTGCCAACATTTATAACACTTCACAATTTCTCTCTACGCGCTATCTCCAGAATCATCGCGATATTGCTGCGTAAACGCAGGAAAGCTCAGCCTGAACCATTGTTTACGCAAGATAGCGAAATCCTTACGTGAAAATCATTCGTCATTGGACTAACGCTACATGTGTTGCCCATGTTCCTAGTCATACTATTAAATGCAAGTAAATAATGGTTAGAGACGTTGTGTTCTCCGAGAGTAATGTGTAAGTATTAATCTTGTAAATAGTTTATGGGAGCAGGTGCTATTGAAACCGCAAGTTAAACGATAGTTAGTGTGTAAGTGTGTAAAAGCAATAAAAATTGTATTTGTTATAAAAACTATTTTTGATTCTGAAGATATTGATAACAAGTGAATATTTCTGTTGAGATTACGAAACCAAATTATACGGATATCTAAAAGCAATTATATTTAAAGGTTTTATGTTGAGGATTCATAATACTTTAAATATTTTCTTTGTATTTTGAATACAAGTTGAAAAATTATTTGTTAAAAAAATTTATGGCACAAAACAATAGCATAAAATGGTTGTACATTTCAAGCAATATCAATATAACTACCACAGATATGAAAGAATGCAAGGAATCCTTTCCACAATGTACCATAATGTAAAATTACCACAATGTAAATTTGAAGCTACGTTTGTTCTAAGGACTTTGAAATTGCAACT
>JXXB01037840.1:0-10854 GCA_000956275.1 Anopheles koliensis | reverse complement strand
TGGAAGTTTTTAATGTTGTTTCGTTGAAACCAAAATGCTTTCAATTTGTATGTGCAGTTTGTATGCTTGGTGGTGTCGTGTTATTTGCATGGTTCTTATGCTAATAATACGCACATGTTTTCGGTGTTTGATATAGATTTTGTTAATCACTATCTTGTTTCTACAATTTTGTTCTTTGTATATTGTCGTAGCCGCTTAAGGACAAGAGATTCATGATTCCGATTGCTACAATTCGTTTGTTTTTAGAATAACCGAAAACACAAATGTTAAAATTTGGACGTTGCTCACAAATTGGTTTAAAACGTTTTATAAAATAGATTTCATTGTTGCAAAGAGCTGAATAATTATAATAAAATAAACACATAGTACACCTCTTGACAGTCTTCTGTTGCTTGTTTTTTTTTACTACACTACTTATCGGAAGGAGAAACCTTTCGATCTAACGCTTGCGGCACCTTTCATGGGACAGCAAACCTTTCCAATACAGCTCGATCGTAGGTCTGTTTCGTTTTTAGTAATGAATCGAGACTTTCATCGGTTACTCTGTCAATTAACCACATTCATTACGTTACAACCAACTGTCGATTCGTATGAGACCGCATCAATGTTACCTACAGTTTAATTGTATCTTAATTGTTGCTTGTTTAGGATGATTACTTTTAGTTTAAAAAAATGAGAAGTAGTTTGATTGTTTATCTAAAAATACAATTCCTCGTCTACACCTTAAAAAACGAACGGCCAAGACCATTTGAAGATTGTACCGTACGACTACACCGTATCTGTCTGATCACGATATCTCACACACTACTGCTGGCATTTCGATTACGCTTCGTAGTCCTGGTGTAATACCTCCTTTTCCTTGTCTGTTGTATTTTGTTGCAAATCGGTCATAATTTCCGTTGGTGGTCGATCGCGTGTAGTAGAGATGGTCCAAAAATTGGAAATAAATGTTTGTTAAGTTAGCGAGAAAATGATGGAAATTTTGACCAAAAACTTTCTGACGCACGATGTAGGTGGCACCAGATTTTCTTAATCGCTACTGTCTACTCATGCATCATTACTGCGGTGTGTCGAACTAGGTGTAAATATTTCGTATGGAGGGGGTAGCTAAATTCGGGTGCGTGCCTCGGGTGTGACATTATTTTTTGTGGGCTCAAGTAACCGGGTAGGTCAAATACCGAGCGTCATATCGCTAGGGCAGGGCCAAAATGGAATTGCAATAAGGAGGATGGTGAGAGTCTAAAAGGGGGTTTGAATTCTAAAGGGATAATCTAACCATGATGCCAGAAAGCTGCAGCTAACGCTAACAACTCCAGACCCCAAACATTCTAAAACTCTCTGGCAGGTGGTGGTGGTGGTGGTGTAGGAGGTTACGTTTGAGTTTCTTTACCGTATTTTTCGATCGCCGGATACATGGGTGCCATTTCGAGCGTTGACGGGGCCGAAGGTGTATCGCCCGAGATTTGTCGTCCTTCCTCCAGCATGTTGATGAAGGTGTGCAGCATTTCGCCGTACGTGGTGACGTTGAGATTTTGGCCAAGTAGATGGATCATGAGGAAATCGCCGATCTGTACGCGGCGAATAAGGTTGCAAACGTCACTAGAGTCGGCTTTGCGGAAGCGACGCTTTAGAACGGCTTCTCGCGTCGTTGGCATCATAACAATGGCAGCGGAGTAGATGATCGCTAAACCGGAAGCGACCGCAAGAGCGATGAACCAGAACCTGTGGAAAATGAATAGTGTTTAACATATGAGTCGATCGACTTGCTTATGATTCTCTTCGGCGAACTGCTTACCACAGGAAAATGTAAATCTTTTCGTTCAAAATGTTCAACGCCAGCACGCAGAGTGCATCGTGCTTTTGAATACTGCCCGATGAGCCGTATTTGTGGAACGTACACTTGGTGACCCTTGGGAAAATCTGTGGACCAAAGAAATGCCATTTAGAAGGAATCTTACACTACCCAATCCGAACTCGTTACCTCGATCATGGGATCAGAACGATTTTCTTGGTTCATGTTGGAAAATTTGAGTACATCGGAACCGTAAGTTAAGAAAGCTCCTCCCAAGAACTTATCGACGAAGAAGATATTGCCCACCTGTAGAATGAATGTTAGAGTTAGTCGAAGGTCCAGTGTTGTGTTGCCCGTTGCCCACACTTACCACATTGACAAAGTTGAGCGCCTCACAGAGGAAGTAACCGAAGGAGTAGGTATTATGCGTATTGACACTGTCAAAGAGGTACTGCGCCAGGCGATCGTTGCGCGCTTTACGCTCTGCCGGACTTGCCGTCGAGACTCCGCGCATGCCCTCGGTGATCATGCGCATATGACCCTCTTCCCAGTTCTTCCAAATCCAGTGGGGCACGTAGAACAGCAGGCCTTGGAAGAAGAGCATGAACGGTACCCACTGGTAGTAGCTGTGGTACGTTCGCTCCTGGTTGTCGTTGCCCAGCCCGGAGTGGGCTACGTCCGTGCCGAGCTTGCGGCCATGCTGGCCGGGAAGCGTGAACGTGTAGGTGATCCAGCAGTACGTGTTGATCACATGCCCGGGCACGGCACCGTCGTTGATGCAGGATATCGGATCGCCGATCAAGTTGTTTGCGGTGACAATAATACAGCAGGCGAACAGAATTGCACTGGTGATGCGATAGTGACACCGAAACACCATGTTATCTATGATTGCTTTGTCGTGGAGGTAGCGCACCTTCACGAATCCGGCCACAGCCGAGACGAGTCCAAACACAGCCATCTTAAATGCTAACGCTCGCTAGTTCCGCTCTAGACTAAGGATGGGCAGTAGTAGCTATTGTAGAGCTGTAGGAAGAAATGAAATGCATAGGATTAGGATTCAGCTGCATGGGATCTATGGATCATTTCTATGGAAACTTCAGTGTATTACTCCAGCAAAGGATACCACATCTCTCCATCTATTCCGCCCTAGCTGTTAGATTGTATTGTAACGAATCACTGCCCGTTGGATGCTTTGAATATGGACGGTCAACGGGTAGTTGATTACCCTCGGGTTTGCGGTATTTTTTTCCAAGTCACTTGTGCTAGTTGTATCTGACAGCGCAAAATGCAGCGGCACCTTCAATGTCAAATCCATTGTTTTACCAGATCAATCCATCACCCAAGGTTGAGTGCAGTTCGCTTCTAATCTAATCCCTCTACCCCATGCGGTACGTGGAATCACGAATAATTGCGTTTGGCAGCCGCGCATACGACCGCAGCCGATTACTTCTGTCAAGTGTCATCGTGACGTTACAGTTCGTTGTCTAGGGCTGCTGCTGAACCGAGCACACCTGCCTGTTGTTGGTCGCTAGTTTTTTTTATGTATCCTCCTTTATTAACGAGTTGAATACTAATGCTGATGTAACGGGTTCGCAATAGAGTCGAGTACGAGGTTGCGGTTTTTGCAGCGTGGGGTGTGGGGTAGCATTGCGGATTAGAATAGACGATTGTAGCGGAGGCTCAAAACTTAAAAAAAAAAACCTATGTAATTAAACTAAATGTAAAGTAAATTGAACATGATAAAAGCAAAGATAGGACACGTGTTCTAGAATCTGTTGTTAGCAAACATCTGCTCGGGAGCTAGACAGAGCTGGGTATATATAAAAACCGATTCAAAAAATGGTTCTTTCATTCCAAATGGTTCTGTATGGCTCAAACCGAGCTCAAAAGAACGCGCGAAGATTGAACAGTGCGAGAAGCAGCGTATCACATCCGCTTCCGGTGATGATCGTGCCCGAGATCGGGCACGATTTTTTCATTAGCATGATTTTTGTTATGCTTTACGCTGCCTTTGATGCTGAATGTAGCAGCCACATGATGGCGGAGGTGGTATAAAGTATTGGCGGTAGATGGATTAGGAATATACTTAGGCAGATGGATCGTCATGCAAATATTGTTGAAGCATTCTTTTCCTTTTATTATAAAGTATGTGGTTTGTTTATTCCAAATTTATCGAAATTTAATTTTGTCGTGCTCGTTTGGAATGATTCCCGATGATGAAAAATGATGATTTAATTTCATTTACTTTCTGCGACGTTTCCAGAGCACAACACACGTCCAGATGAGTTCATTTAAGTGTTTTCTTTGCAAGACAGCGAGCTTTTCAGCTCGTCTGAAGTAGTTAGCCAAATATTTGCTTCCCATTTAGATTACTATACGCTTTGCTCAAATTTGAACAGCACATAAACATTGCGCAACGCGACACAGCCCGCCCGGTAAAAATATCTATCACCTCTTCCAGTCACGATCAACTTTTCGTTTTTAGTTTTTTTTTTTTTTGCTGTGATGAACCAACACTCAACCTGAAGCCGACGCCCGTTTTCGAGGAGCTCGGCCGCCCGTCCAAAGCTCTCGTTTCTCTTTTGTCGGAATTTGGTGTTGATAATGAGGCTCTCACGATTATTTTGCACATTTTTAATTGGGTCGGTCATGGGATGTTTCGTTTCGGGGCGTGCGAAATAACGTATTTTTTGTTGTTGTTGTTGTGTCCCGTGTGCTGGATTGTAGAACACTCGGTGGTGGTCAGTTTAGAGTGACACATGACACAGTACGTATGAGCGTTTGGGATGATGCTGTATGCGTACCACGTGGTGTTCGACCACACAAGGGAAGCAATAAATTTTCACTAGTTTTCTATTGTTTAAAAAAAAACTCATCCAATGTGAAACATGATCGCGATGAATGAATTGCTTATCGGGTTTCCCACCGGCCGTGTCATCGTCAATTAGTCGGTTGCGACCTATGAGGTTGTGCATGCATTTGTTTCAGCAAAATAAACGCTAGCGTGAGTGAAATGGGAACACATACAGCATGCGTTTGTGTATGCTCACCCATTTCAAGAGCAAAAGGTAATTTGGGGTGCCACCTGTGATCGGCGAAAAAGTTGTTGAATTTTCCATTCATTATTGCGCTGTGGGAAGAATGAGGACGCAGGAAGAGATCGGAAGTGAAACGGAAATTTCCGCTTCCAATACGCTGCAGGTTGTGATAAGTTCGGTAGTGAAAGTGAAATGTATTCAGCAGGCTGCGAACGTAATCTGTTTAGGGCATTACATGTAGGGCTCATGCTGCTGATAAGACCGTTGCTATGAACGATCGTTCCACATGGTCTTTGAAATGGTTGGAAAACTTAACTTTCCTATGCGTCCCATCTGTGCGGTACTTTCAATAACATGCCTAGAATACGATGCTTTACAGTCGATTTGGCTTTGATAAAGATGTACAGCATACGCTGGAAGTCGTGAAAGGCATTGGAAAGGTTATCATCCTGGTTGAATTATGCTCGACGAGGTGTCATAATAATGCGAAGAATAATTATTGCAATAGACAACGAATCCCTCACTGTTTGCGTAAATTTAGATTAAGAGCGTTTCGGGTGGACTTCATATTGAGCAAACAAGTTCCAACTTGCTCCGCTTTTCACGTTTGCAGCGCCGGTAGGTTTGAAATTTATTCAACCCCGTTCGGACCCACGATCGTTAAACATGACAATATGGCGTCCGTCGACCTCACACTGCTGCCTGCACTGCTTCTTCTGCGCTGGGGTCGCTGAAGAAAGAATCCCACCTTTGCCTGGGTATGTTTTCTTTTACCCCAACGGTCTCTCTCTCTCTCGCTTGCTCTCTTTCCCTTGGTTTTCCCTCACCCGCTTTCGCTCTTTCGCTTTGTTCGGTCGTTTATCGATCGTTCCTTCGGCTGTTTTTTTTTCATCCCAATGCTGCGGCATTTTTCGTTCGTTCGACATCATATCTGAACGGGAATCGGGAAACCAACCCGGCACTTTACGTTGGTTGGCACAGGGAGCCGAAGAGCACACGGTGCTGTAACGATAAATCATTTCTGGTGTTTGTGTTGCTGCTGTTGCTTCCACCATCGCATTCCGTCATTGTGACGTTCGGTTCGAGCGCTCTGTTCTTTGTTGCCAGCCTGATAAATCTCTGGCCCGGGCTGAGAGAATGCATCCCGGCACGATCTTCGGGCGCATAAAACCGGAAAAAGTAGCCCCACAATCACCAACGAGAGATCAAAGTTCCAACTCGTTCTTTGTGTGGCCATAGTTCTTAGTCATCCGATTTGTTCAAGTATTGCTTCATATATTGTTTTTTTTTGCATACTACACTGATCGGTTTTGTGGCTATATAGTGCATGCTTTATGAGCTAAAACATGATCGTATAAAACGGAGCTGGTTTCAATTATACCGATTAATGCATCCTACCATGCTGTCGCATCTAAATGACGTTCATGCGATGCGCCACATCCAAAATCTGCCTGATGCAGTTCAAACATTGTACCACCACCAATATGAAGCTTGGGACCGGCTGGTCCATCAGAGAGTTTACACCGTTGATGGCAATGGTTGGACGGTTGGTTCTGATGCAATAAACACAACAAATAAAGGTAAATAAATATTGTCATGTGTGCGCGCGCTCGCGACCATATTACACGATCGACGAGACTCTGCTGCAAAGCGCTGTTTGAATTACTTCTTTTTTAAAATACATTGTTTTATTTTTGCGCTAGCGTCGCTAAATTACTCCGCTATAAAGGATGTTTTGCATTTCACTGCATACTACTTCAGGCATTTGTGCCGGTTAAAAAATAAATCCGGTAGCAGTCGTTTTCACTGAGGCAACAAAACATAAATCTGCGGGAGGCATTTGCATGTGTGCGGAGGAGAAAAACGAAAATCAGCATTATTTTTCGCTTGGGGTGACACTTTTTGTCTGACCAGCCGACGAGACACCATTACCGGGCATGTGTTTGTTTGGTGGATACTGTCTTTCAGGCTCGCTTTGACCAATACCATCATATTTACGCACACCGGCAAAGCGCACGTTTTGCAGGAGGAATCTTGGTGGTGATAATTACTCCACTTCTCGGGCGTTAATCAAGCGTAAATAACTAGGTGTACCAGTGGGTACACGATAGTGCTGAAAATGACCTGCAATTATACCTGTGAAAAGTATGGAAAACCTCCTTGGTTTTATGGAGAGAAAGAGAAAGAGGCAATGCGAGCTAGCGTACGGCTGGTACGAGTAAAAGTGCGATCAATTCACTGGAAAGTGTCATTTATGTACGGCAAAATAGTAACAAGATAAATAAACCACGACAAGGCTGTCGTCGTTAGAAGCGATGTTGTACTAGCAACGCTTGGATAATGGAAAAAAGAAACGCACCGAATGTAGGTTGCCCGCAAAAGCGAGGCATAGGGCATGGAAAGTTGTATCAATTGGCAACGAGATGTGCACAACCCTGTTCGGTACGTGACAACCTTAAGCCTCGAGCATCAGGGTACAAAGTCAATGAGGCCGCTCAGGGTAGGGTGCATGATTGGTTCAACCTCATCATACCAGCAGAAAGCTGCATTCATTACAATGTGCTACTGCATTGCTCCATATCAGGGTAGCTAGTTCGATCTATTGGCACGACGACAGCCATTATTAAAGTATGGTACAAACGAGTCATTTACCGTACGATTGTACCCGGATTTTGAGGAAAAGAGAAAATGGTCCGTATTGATAATGCGTCTGCCGCTTAGCGTAGTTAAATTTCACCATATTATTTCATCATTGCCAACATCTATTCCTTCGCGTTGCTCTCAGCATCAACGCACGTGTTTCCCAAGTTCCCAAGGACAGCGCACGCATTGCTCGCCCTTCCGAGTGGTGGTGGAAACGCAATCGCAAAACTCCCCAATAAAAACGCATTTCGATTCTAGCGAGAGGGAAATGAATGGAAAACGAACGCATCGATTTCGTCAGCACTCGCTTTCCCCCTCGTTTGAGTCGTTTCGAGTGCCGGGTTTTGGTGTGTTTGTCGCATCATCGGTGTCGTCCTTGCACAGGAGCGCTGTGCTGGGTGCATGCATGTGTTAGTGGGCTGTATCCTGTCCCTGGCAAAAGATGTAGGGTACAATTTCTGGAGGGTCGTGTCATAGCGTGTCTGGCCGTTTTTTGGGCTTAGGGTTTTCTAATAGTTTCTATCCACAAACGTGTACGCGCGTGTGTATTGGTGGCATCTAAGAAGGTTTAATGTGCTTTTTGGCAGGGGGTTTTTGAGCGCGTGTGCGTTGTGTAGTCCTGGCCATCCAGGTAGCAAGCTGAACATTACCAAACAGTTTAGGGATTTTTCACGTAAAAAGCACTGCCTTTATTTTAATGCAACGTAATTTGGCTGCTGCTGTTTTACCGCCGTTGTCCATCAAACACTTGGCTTGGGCGATAGAGATAGATACATCCCTACCGAAACACGACGAACCGGATGTGTATTTGGTGCTGTGAAACCACCATCTTATTTGCTTTTGGTGTTCGACAGCTGTAAACGGCTGCATGTTCTACACCTGGTACAATCGAATCTCACATAACTAATGCTTATTCGATCACAAATTCACGCACACACGCACATTGAGCAGGCATTCAACCAAATTTTAACTTTTAGTTGGGATGGTTTTCTAGGCACCGCATGGAATCACCTCACAAAAGACGCCAACATATTTTTCCATTAAGAAAAAGAGCGTCCATTTTTGCACCCACAAACGTACGCGGAACAAAGCAGACGGCTCTGCTTTATCGGTTTTAAATTTTATTCGCTTTTATTTCACGTATTGCGGTCACTGCCTCGGGAAATAACTATTGTCGTGTATTTTTTTTAATAGTTATTTTTGTGCAAAGTATCACACACGCACACACACACACACACTCGTTGAACATTTGTGTTTGTTTTTTTTTGCAAATTCGCTCCGTGCACATGCATTTACTGCTGGTAGGCATTTTTATTGCACTGTGTGTCGCAGCAACAGCTTCACGTTGCCACGACAACGGGAACACGCGTGTGTTTGGCACTGTGACGGGGCACTGGGGATGGTTTGTTGTTTTTTTTACGGGGTGTTTTTTTTTTATTAACAACAAATGGTAACACATGGTGGCGGAACATTTGCTTGCAGCTAGCCAGAGACATCAAGCTGCGTGTGGCGTCTTTTGGAAAGGAATGTCTCGGATGATCCGATCACCATCGGGCCATTTTTATAAAGGAATACGAACGTGTACAAACAAGACAAACCCAAGACAAACGAGCAGCAAAGAAACACAGAACGCAGGCAAAAGGAGACATGTGTCGAGTTGGAACGACACGGTTGACGGCACGGAACGTTTACCTACTTCTAATACACGCGCTGACAAAGACGGCGGGGCGACAGACAACAAAAAATAAAACTGTGCTCGTACGCACGAAGAGATTTCTCATATGACGGGCAACAGTTTCACTCCAGCAAAAGACCTCTTCTCGCGAGACGCCCAGCAGATTAACGGATCTTCGGCGAGATCACGCGGGGTGCACACGAACGCACATACACCTATATCTATATAGCGGCACACATACAAATACAAAACACTCACACGCACAGGCACACATACACACGCAGACGCGAATCGCAAATACACGATCGCGAAAGGCAGCAGTCGCGTCGTACACACAGGGGTGGGCAGGCGGGCGGGCAGGCAGGCAGGCAGGAAGGCAGCACAGAAGCAGAACTGAGATGAGGATCTCTCTCCACTACGCGATCATGTTCGTGAAACCCGCGGGGAGTGCGAAATCCATTCCACACTGGATGGCGGACTCGTTCGAATTGAATGCAGCGCGCTGAACGGTTCGCCGTGGAAGCGGCTCACCGTGCCGCATTTCCAAAGAGGAGGCACTCTGTGCGCACCCCGGTTGTGGTGGTGGTAAAGCTAATGCACATACACACATACACGCACACACACACATACGCATGTGCACGCACCCATACATCCAGCGTGGGCCCGCAAACGCAAGCGGTCAGAAAGGGACGGCAAGCTGGCTGGCGTGGTTGTTGCTATGTTTTTTTATGCTTGCCCGTCCAGGCAGAGAGCATAAAGCGGAGAGGCTGAGTGCCGTGAGTGCCTTCCAGTGTGGGCTCCAGCCACGTACGTGTTGCCCGCGTATGGGTGTGGAATTCCTTAGCTTTTCTTGCGTGCTGCGTGAGGGTTTGTGGGAGGGGTGGGCAGAGCAGGGTTGGAGCTTCCTCTGCGCGTGTGCGTTTCCCACGCGCAGTAAAGAGCCTTACCTGCCCTGGGGATCAACGCGTTCGAGTTGCTGGCCGCCGCGGTGCTGGCTTTTCTTTGGACCGGTTTTCGTCGTCGTCTCTTGCCTCGTCTTGCGGTTGCTGGCAGCACTGGCCGCGACACCGTGAAACGAATGGACGCCCGCCCGCCGCGGTCTCTTTATCGCAGTTAAAGCTTCTGTTCTATGCGTGCGTTGCCAAACGCGGGGCGATAGACAACGGAGGAGGCTTGAAGAAGTAACGAGCACGACCAAAAAAAATATCGGTTGGAGAAGAAATCATGACACATAATCATGCGTAGAGGCGATGCGGCCGTGATCGAGCAATCCATCCACCGTCGCCGCGTGGGGAGGGTAAAGTAGGCCGCACGGGGCGGTGGGAGCGGGGAGGGGGGCTGATCACGGGGACGTTCTGCTCGCCTCGCGTTACGGGTGTCTCCTGCCGGAGAGCCTGCTTTATTATGCTCACTATAGGTAGGAAAGAAACATACGATCGCGGCGGCGCCATCGGAGGGAAGTTTGTTTTTTGGCTATCCGCAACACCGGTAGCATGAATCGAATTTCGGTGCGCACGTTTCGGGGTTTCCCACCGCTTTTTTCTCTCTCACTCTCTCGTTTTCTAGGTGCTAAAATCGTCAGCTAAAATCTTACGCGTGCTTGAAAAGGGAAATCTTTGCAATTGTGGAATTTTAACAACACTAAAGATACATCGAGTTGCCCACCCAGAAAACTCCCGACCAGGTGATGAAATGTGAGAGAAATT
>JXXB01037836.1:0-10366 GCA_000956275.1 Anopheles koliensis | reverse complement strand
AACTTTTACTGAGCAGCATCAAACACCTATTCAGTAACGCGTCATTTAGCAGCTCCTGTATAATCGCTTTCAACTTGGCTTTCCTTGCACAACTGTTTTTTGAATCCCATTTCGCCCCATTCTAGCCCTCAAATTATGTTTCCTTTGGAGCACATTCAAAGATACAGAAAATACACACAGGCGATAAAATTACGTACAGTTTTCAAATGTATAAATATATACACAACGATCCGGTTTTTCAGCTGTTTGACCATCCGTCATACACAGCCGCACACGGAAAAGGGTGATAATTTATATGCTAATCAAACTTATCGAGTGTTCAATTTTATGGCTTCATAACACTTTAATTACATTATTCAATTTATTATTTTCATGCGATCATGCGCCGGTGTGTATGTGTCACAATGCATCTCCGATTACCATAACGCAACCGTAGTGCTCTCCTAATGTTTATTCATTTTTTTTCGGGACATTGGAACGATCGCCAATGGTAGGAAATTTTGGGTTTGAAGCGTTACGGAACTAACCACCGACACCGTCTATTACTTGCACGGTTGGTTGTGCCCGTGCCCGTACTGTCGCTGTGTGTGGCGATGTGAGGTGAAGGTCAGCAATTTTAGATACTGTCCACCTTTGCTGCGCGTTCCGTTTTGCCGCATCCATCACTCACGTCCATAATGCTGCACACATTTGATCATTAATGCCAATTACGGGGAGGTGGTGCCCAGGAGTAAAACGGTGCAAATAAGAAGCTCCCCCATAAGCAAACAGCAACCGTTGCGGTGCGGGAAAGTGCTGGAAAGGGATACTCAAAATTGCAGCTGCTGTCGAATGAATGAGCCACACCGCGCCTAAGCCCGTTTACCGCTCGAGAGTGGCATTACGCTGCTTTCCGAAGCCTGGGTAGCCTTCATTTTTCGCAGACTTCGTCGGTGGCGGCGGCAGTGTGGCTTGCAATTGCATATGGATGCATCGTTGCAGTGTCTGAGTCTGCTGCTGCTGTTACTCTTGTTGATAAAACATCGATTCGCATCTAATATGAAGGTACCGAATTTAAAATTCATTATGCACTCACGGTGTGTGTACCGAATCGGTCTGCTCTCTTGCTCGTCGTCGTTGCTTATCAGCACGCTTGCTCCACGCCACATACTCACGGACGGGAGACGGCGGCTATAACACCGGGTGTGGATATTGATAAGTTCTCAGGCAATGTTATTGTAGCGCAGGTTTTCTTTAAATTTTTAATTCCCTTCCACTGTCGGTGTTCGCTTCCTCTTTCTCTCTATCTCTTTCAACGCGTCATCTACTCATCCATTCCACGCACTTACACTTAACCGCAAAAGTTATGAATTGCAGAAATGAAGATGCAAAGAGCGTTGCGCAACGGCTTCTTGTTGCACACACCAGCACCAATCCTCCATCCATGCACTTACCTGTAGAGAAGGGGTAGAAAAAGAAAATTGAGCGTTGAGAGAGTGGCACATCGTAAAAATGCGTGAAATATAAGCTCGTAAAAAATAACACCGCATGGTGGGTAAAATCCACACAGCATGCACCTATCCCCTAACCACCCCCAACTCCCCTCCCAACCAGCCCCCGCACAATGCGGCTAAATGGAAATAAAGTAATTGTCTATTATTTTATTGGTCTAATTCAGCGTGAAATTTTAAAATAAACAACCATCAGCGATGCTGCTGTGGGGCTAACGATTCTCGTTTGCTTTCTGTAGCTGGCGCCTACCTGAATGGTGCAGCTATGCACTTTACTGCACACAACCGCATCGACGGACGGAAGCAATTATAACTGAACTGAGCGCAACACGTCTTGCACTTTCTTGCGAGTTCGGAGGATTTTCGGCTCCATTGGAGGCAGCCCGCTCTGTGGAGTGTGGTCTGCTGAGATTGGCGATAAAAAGTGGCAGCTTGAGTGAGTAGCGGCGGCGATACAAACTCATCCATAGCCATAGGTGCGCAACCAATTATGAGTGCGAAAAAGCCATAAATTCTGTGGAGCCCCATTTTTGCAGCACGGTTCCGGCATTTAGGTGGAACTGTGCGCGATTCGCCCATTAGTTTGTGTCTGACGGGTAAGTTTGTAATTTATGGACTGGTTGATCTGTGAGTGTAATAAAGGGTATGTATTTACACAACTGCAAGCGCAAATGGATTTATGAAGCTGTGGATAACACACTTATACAAAATTACTTCTGTTTGATAACCCGATTGTATCAATTGTAGAAATGTGGTAGGTATGTTCATAAATGCAAAAACCAAAAAAACTTCATAATATTTTTAAATTAATATCGCAGATAATGATACAAGAATAATATGTTCCTAAAGAATTTTGAGGAGAGTTTTAATCAATCTATAATAGTTGGAATTTATGCAGATAGATTTTCACATAAAAAGACACGACTTCAAATTTGTTCATAAACATGATATGATCCCGTAGTAATCAGATTTACAAAAATGTTAATCACGAAAGACTGACATGATTGTAGAATTAATTTTAATTAGAATTAATACAATTTTTTACAAACAGCAAAAGTGCTGTGTGAATGATGTATTAAATGATGTTAAAAGATACGATGAGAGAACAGATTCAAATTAAAACTGAATTAACTGAAACTGAACAACAAACGTTTGAAATATTATGAAAACTGATTTGATGAATCTGAACATCAAACGTGATTTAATTTAATTCTCATTATAATATAGTCAAACGCATGTATATAGCGTGAATACGAAAGGAACGGAAAGGTGAAAGCTTCCATCACTTCCGACGTTCAACAAAATGCAACGCACAAACCGTAGCCATGTTGTAAAGATGTCATATTATTCCCTGAAATATGAGCATAAAATGGGCTGTAAAAATTAAGCAATCCAAAACCAAACAGCGGTTGACAATAGCGGCCAACGCGCCAACCAAACGGAGGGTTGGGTTGGTTCTGCCATCGCGAATATGTGCGTGTGCATAAATTATGAGCATTTCACGCAAATTATTTTCGTTCAGTTTAAGAAGCGCACCAACCACCAGTAACAAACGTGTAAGGAAACATTTATGCATTTTATTTCCCATCACCCTTTCCCGCCCTCATGTTCCTTGGGTGGTGGTGACAACAATGTCAATGGTGGAAATTTAAAGCCTACATCGCCCGGGAGTAGAAATCAAGAGCCACCAGCGCACGGTTGGGTCGAGCTGGTGCTTTTGTGCGAGCTGGTGCCACCTTTTCTCCGCGTCATAGCTTACACACTTGACTCGTGTGGCTAACATAATACCCGAGACAAGAGATGGCCTGGAGGCAAAAAGAAAAACCGAACCGAGGGCGAACAATCGGACTCGCGCACACTCATTTGCTATTCACGGCATGATTTATTTTAATTATTTCTGAGCAATGCTTCGATACGGTTTACGTCTGGTGTTTTATGGTTTGTCCCGTGTCTCATTGATAGTCACTCTCTTATGCAGGTTCCGGGGAGAAAATCGAGGGTGATGTTATGGCTCAGAAAGGACCCAGTGGGGGATTGTGCGCTGAGTAGAAATCAGCGGCAGTGGCAGCAAAAAAAAAGGAAAGAAAAATCTGTCACCATAACCCGGACTATTCTGCCTGACCTGGGTTGAGACAATCTGCCGGGTTGCTGCCCCGTCCGTCAGTCAGAAGTGTGTTCCGTTTTCCACAGTTTTTTTCTTAGTTGGTTCCCGTCGAACGTCCGTTCGTGCGATGAAAGTAACCGATATGGAATCGGTGGTGGTTGGTTTAATGGAAAGTTTTATACGATTCTTTTGTGCATCCTTTCCTGCCAGAAGCAAAGAGGGAGAGATAGGTCGTTTCCGGCGCGCGTGAAGAGGGAACGATTCGATGCAGTGTCTAAATGAGGATTCGTTCTGAGTGGCCGAGTAGTCTGATAATCGGAGCCGGCTGAGGTGGAACAGGCGCGCAGGGACGCCGACGACGGCATTTAAACCGTAAATCCGATGCAGACTTGTGAGCAGAATCGTAAACTAAGCGAACGGCTCAATCTTGGATCTTTCATGGGCGAGCAGGCACCCGCCCGGTAGGCACGCATGCGATAAGGACTTTGACGACGGACACAACTGACACGACACACAATAGCGTTAACCCATTTAAATGAAATGTCAAGCAGTATGAAACGATTTCCTTTATTCAATTACATTAAACATGCGTTCGAGAAGGTGGCTATGGTTTATCCCGAATGCCGAGGTTTCGTTTATGACTCATTTAAATACTATAGAACTCACCATGGGTAGAGAAAATGGTGGATAAAGTACAAAGAATCTTTTCTTGTTCAAATTAAACTAATCCGGTAAGAAGTTTCTGCAGGATAATAAGCGACGCGTCTTGGATCATGGAAGTCTTATTACTAATTTTATGGAGATTCCCTTTGCTTTCACAAGGACATTCATAGCGGTAGGACGGAAAGAGCCCCGGCAGGGATAAAAGAAAGCAAGCGATTGCGCAAAACTCTCTCTCTCCAAATGAGGCTATCTTAATTAGCCGAGGCCAAAAGTTTTCTTCATTTGAATGAAGACTAACCGGCGGGGTGGTGGTAATAATTCTGTGCACCAACCGCGTCCCGAACGGGGGAAGAAATGCCATTACTTATGCTTATCCGCCTGCGCCTGGCACCGTGCCGCCAGAGAGCAGTAATGCACATACACACGCTCCCCGAAGAAAACTCGTTTATCCACACTTTCGCAAGCAAAACTGGCATTATCCTCTCTCTCGCGCGCTTACGGGTGCGAAAAACTCCATCAGCTTCTCGTAATAATCATAATGATGATGATGCGAAGATATTTGTCTGCTATTTTGCGAAAAAGTTTAAAATCTCACAACACTTCCACGATGCTGGGGAGTCCCACGTGCCATCCATCCTAAAAGCGATCCCCATTACGATAACGGGCGGGGCGTGCATACAACGGCGTTAGGTGGAGCCCCGTGTTCGGTTCGGTTCAGGCTATCTGTACTTTGCTCCCTAATGCGCCCTAATGCCTGCTGCCGGTGCTATGAGTGGCAATAATAATCCTTCTCGCAGAGCTCTTTCACCGACGGAGGAAAACTTCCATCCCTAAAAAACCTCAGGTGCTTTACATTTCGCGGCGAGCGCGAGGGAGCGGGGAAGTGCGGAATACTCCTTAAGATATGATGCATGTTCTGCTTTGTGCCCTTTATCCATCTAGCCACCGTTGCGGCGGTGTAGGTGCTGCTTCTCGAACATGTTTCGCCTTCGATAAAACAACGTGCAAATTGCGTTCTAAACTGCGCCCTGGGACGCACACTCTCACCTCTTCGGAAAACATCGGAATTATGCATCACAGGTCGGGCGGACGGAGACAAATCTTATGCTCATGACTTAGTGGTTTGGGGAAAGATACCAAGAAAGTCATGTCTGCTCGATACACAGGATCACCGGCAACAGCACTCGGTGGCGGTGCAAAATGGTTCCGCTCACCATTTCACCTTTCCGAAGGGACTGGCAACACCGCGTCGGTACCGTCGTTTCTTCGTCGGTTGCGCTATCCGGCATTTGTTTTCGGGACCGAAGCCGTTGCTTTTCATCTTGCCACCAACACCCATATCTCGCTCTTCCCTTCCCCAAAACCATCCCAAAGGAACCGCGGGCGGGTTCTCGATTGCATCTTTTGCGGGAAAACTGAATCGACATGCTCGAGAATCCTCCTTCTCCACAGCTGCCTTCTTTGCGTTGATCGCTTTTGAACTGCTCCGGCCCTGAGTAGAGCATTTTGGGGGGAAATATCGAGAGAAGCTTGAAATACTTCCCTAACGATATCGAAACACGTACGAGGCGAAAATTTACTTATGAGTATTTGCGCGACATCTATGGCTTTCCATCGCATCTTCGTTACAGGTATGGACCGACCGTAGAGGAAGAATTTCTTCGAGGAAAATAACAGCAATTCGTCGCCCTTACCTGAGCATGTGTGTGTCTGTATGTAAAACGGTGTTCATGCCCGCTTGTATAATGACGGAAATCTTCGATAAACTTTTCCAACATCCTGCTCTCCCGCACCACACCAAGTACAAACGTACTGGCACGTTGTAGGAGAAAGGTAAGGAGGAATGGTTTCACAGGTTCATAATACATCCCACTGTGAGTTTAGCTACCTTTAACGTTTATTTTTATCTTGCTCCCTCCCTTGGACCATACCATGTGGATCTTTCCATTTCGAGGCGAGTCTAGATAGAGGAAGAATAATCGTGCAAAGTTTTAACGTACAACGGCGACACAACTTTCCCATGGAGGAATGTTCCTGCCATGGTGTGAGAAGTTTAAAGCGAATCGCACAACATCCCGTGTAAAACGTGTTACTGGTGGCCTACTTAGCTTGCACGTTTTTAGATGAATAATGTGTTTCTAATAAGCGAATATTCTTTTTAAAAGAACATAATTTAACAATGCATCAACGAACGAAAAAATGAATATTTTATCTGTAAATAAATTATGTTCCATTCATGAGAAATTAAACATTAAATTAAATGGTAGATGAAACGAAACATAGTGTGGTGGCATCAATTGCCAGTTTAATGAACTATAAACCATTTCTTATTTTGTGGCCCACATCTGATTCTATGTAAAGGGATGTTGACAGGTTCTTATGAACAATTTTTAATCAAATAATGTACTTCATAAAGTCAATTTTGTACGATCCTTTCGTTTAATCGATACTGCCGGAAACGAAAAGACGAATTTTGTTTAAAGTTACAACATGACAGAAAGCTGGGGTACAAAATTTGCATAAACTTCACACGGCCAGGTATTGACAACAGGAGCAGCAGAAGCAGCACCATCAGCAAAGATGATGATCCAGCCGTTATGCCTTTGCACGAAAACAAGTTTAAACAAGCGGCATACAACGAGAGGAGAGGAAGGAGATTTGTTGTGCGCTTTTCTATGGGTGAATCGTGCATTTTTTTCTATTTTCCTGTGGCACCTAGTACTGAACACCTTCACATTATCCAAACATGAAAAAACAGGGATTTATTTTTTTTTTTCTACTTCCCTCTAAACCTGCCATCATTATCAACAGCAGCAGCTTCATCATGCACCTTCCTCGCGAGGGAGCAAATTTTCTCCTTTGCTCCCGCTTTTAGAAAAGTTTCAGCCCGACAGGAGGAGTACACAGCACTTAATTATTCATCCCTTGTCACACCAGGAAGATGATGGGCATTCCCGTGAGAAACAAAGGAGCCAAATTCGGGATACTGTTGTAAAAGCGGTAGGGCTATAAAATTAGAATCCAGCTAGCGGTGGCAGCAACCGACGGCATTAAACAGCGCTCAACAAAAGAGAGACATTACAAATTACAAACAGTGCATGCGAAAGGTGCTGTTCCTCGCTTTGCAAATTACCTTCGCGCGCAGATTTATTCGTTGTCGCTAATTATATGATCATTACCCGTAGGGATATGTTTGAAACTTTTAGAACCGAACTTTTTCCGGCCTTCCTCCGTTGGTCATACTTTGTTCCTGCATTTAAAACGTGAAACCGACCTTTCTTTTCCAGTTGCAGTTGGTATTGGCGTTCTTTTCTAGATTTCTTTAGCGTGTCACTGTCGGCTTAAACACAGGCGGGGTTGGTTCCTTCACACGTTCCCCGAATTCCTGCATCACACGCTTTAACGAAACGCGAAAATTCCTGTGCCACATTTTGGGCTGCGCGTGTTGCGTTATGTGCGCGAAACGAACGACAGGAACGACGCATCGTCAAACGCTTCAAGCTCCTGCGCTAACCGGCCAGCTAAGTGTTCTGCGCCAACAAACTGGTCATAGGTATCACCGGCCACGGAAGGCGTCAGGTAGGCAGGGAGACTGACACTGGAAGGCGGTAGTTCGCACATTAGCTATTCCACTCAGGTGCACATTTGGTGGCATCCGGTAAATAACATTTATATTTATTTTTATTGTTTCAATAGCCCGCGGTTTTTCCGTCGGCCAGTTGAATGTTTGCCTTTTTTCTGGCGAGAGAGAGGGGGTTTTGTGCTTTGGTTCAGAGTTTAGTGTGTTATGCGTGTGCGTTTTTGTTTCGTTTTTTTTTTTCGCTTTCTGCTCATCGACTTTGTTTTGCAGAGCGCCAGGAAGCCCAAACCATTTAATGCTACTTATACGTGTTTTTATATTACTTTGTGTATTTTTTCCTCTTTCACGTTTTTCACCAATTTCAATTATACTTTTTCATTGAAACTTCTTTGCAAACAATATACAAGGGCTTGCCATATTTTTTTCCATTTACACTGCAACTCATTTTTGTAACTTTGATTTTACAACGGCTTCTTTTCCCGCGGTAGATGGGCCACGATGTCTTCCGGCGGTGCGTAGCCGGTTGAAATGCATGGCGCATTGCATCGTGTTCACGTCTCGGTTGATCGGTTCCGTTTGTTTCGGTTGTTCTTGTAAGAGGTTCCTTTTATGGGTTAAGTATCGGTTTACCTCCCTTTCTATCCACACACCCCACCGAAAGGGGTTGCATATTAGCGTTCACCCAATTACTGACCGCCCGTCTGCCCGTGACGCCGAAAACGGACTTGTCCAAAAACCGTAAGAAGCGTTTTGATGCATGATTGAATGGGCCAATTGGCCGACCGACCGTTGCACATGGGCAAGCAGAGTGTACCTTACGGTGGAAAATTGGTTAAATTTTGACACCTATAAGGGGCTGGTCCATGGTGCGGCAAAACATCAACCACAGTGCAATTGGTATTCCTGACGTGGCGGGAGCCATTTTAACGGACCCATTTTAACAGAGCCGTAAGAAGGAGAGACAAACTTTTTGGTAACTGTATTCTAATAGCAACCAGCGATGGTTTTGCCAATTAAAATGTCTAGAATCGTTTCCACGTACTGGGAACGAAATAAATAATCGTGGGAACTGGTTACATGCAGCTGTATCTTCTGTCGAAAATGCCGAACTCATCAGGGTGTGATGAGTTTAGTTTCAGATTTTCTAAGAACGACCATTTTTGAATCCGCACAATCGGCTGCATTTAACGTACGAAAGATAATGCGTTGCATTCCCGGCGATCAATTTCGTGGCTTTCGCTCTCTTTTCGGACGGGAACTTTCAGCAGACGCAAAAATTAATCCCTTCACTGCTGTCCCTTTCCTCTCGCTTTCAAAGTTCGTGCACTATTACCTAAAAGCAACACAGGCAGGCAGGCAGGCAGGCAGGCAGGCGTTGCTCCCAGCGCCGCACATATTACGTGGGTATGATTTTGATATCAAAAACGCATTAACAGCGGACCATAAAACAAAAGGGATTCGCCACATTCGCCTACCGACTTTGCAAACATTATAATCAAATAATCATTAATTTCTGATTCCCCCGTTCCTACCTCCGCGCCCTTCAGGCACGTACACTAGCTCACCGCCACCATGCTTGGTCAGAGTGGGTGATCGTGTAAAAAAACAAGGGAAAAAAGCCAACCGATGGGCCAATTATTGTTGGCAGACGCACCCCGGCAGACCAGCGGCTCGCTCCCACGGCGAAAGTAATCAGTTTATACATCTGTAAATGGACATAAAGCTGGAAAATTTAGCGGGTATGAATTGCACGCACCGCTCATCAACACCTTCACCCCTGTCGCACCAAGTGGTGGGGACATCCAACTCCGGCGGCGCAACCGATACGGGTAGATAGTGGTAGCTAGTCCCTTCCTAGGGAGCATTTCTCACAAAACTCACTCAAACTCCTTGACAAATGGCGTACGACTGCGGCTGGTGCAGCAGCAAAGCATTGCATAAATTTAAACCGTGCGTTCACCGAACGGAGGCAAACAAAAAGGAAATAAATGGCAGCAACAAACTTGGCAGCCCCCAGGTGTAGGCCACGGGGTGGCGTGTTTCGGAGGAGCGAGTTGGGTCGTACCCCTTTTTCGGAAAGTCAGCATGCGCAATGAAATCAAGTGGTGGACTTCAAATGACTTATTATATTCTCATTATGCTAATTAGGGTATTAATCATTCACTTATGCCACTTGTGTTATTCATTAAAGCCTGCCATGATCGTCTGCACACGAAAAAGTGTGATTGCAGTTTTCGTCAGCAGTTGGGACGTTATGACCGGCTGGTGCTCAATTGTTTTCGTTTGTATAGTTTTGTGCATTAAATGTAAAATTACAACCACACAAATCGGACGACAAAAGCCAAATTCAACAAAAGTAAAATCATTACTATAGGTTAAATAGTTTCAAAATGATTGTAAAGATTTTTCAACTTTCATGGCTAAAATATAAAATATAAGCCTTTCTTTGTCCAAAGTTTTAAACACAAATTGTAACAATAATTTTTTTTTTTACTTTCAAATATGCCTTTTACAAATACATTTTCAAAC